>CAEMYA010001348.1:0-13740 GCA_903131615.1 Diplodus sargus
ATATATATATATACACACTTATATATATATATATATATATATATATATATATATATACACACTTATATATATATACACACTTATATATATTCCTGTAGATACATATTTTACCCCAGCATTAAGGTGCTGGAAAATCTTGAAAATGACCCGTAAAAGTGCTTGAAAAGTGCTTGAATTTGACCTTGAAAAATGTGTACAAACCCTGATCACAATGCACAATATGATGAGGTAATGCAGTATTGGTCTGAAAAAAGGGTGTAGCAGAGGTGAGACGGACTTAATTCTCTGAGTCCTTTGTACTAGAGGTGATTTTTTTATTATTTTTTTTCGTGGCAGCACATCCTACGTCACTTGTCAGCAGCACTGTGTCGCATGCTGGAAGAGTTGAGTTAAACGTTAAGCAACATGCAGCGAGCCAAAGAGTCGGCTGTGTGGAGAATGAGATGTGTCTGCAAAGTAAATATCTGAGGGGTGGTAGCACTGCAGAGTACAATACTGCTAACTTAATCAAGCACCATGCTAAGGAACACGCTGAATTCCTGCAGCTCAAACAAAACCAAAGGAGCAGGAGACAGTACAGCCCAGCAACTAACAACTAACTAACAGATGCACTTCAACGGCGCAAAGTTTGCGCTCTAGGGCTTGAAAGCATCGGCAATAACTCAGAAAGTTTTAGAATTAATTGTTTTTAGATGTTCAACCAGTGTCAGTTGTTGAAGATGAGGGCTTCCGTCGGCTACAGGAATACTTAGAGACGAGGTACCCTCTTCCATCATGCAAGTATTTTTACGAGACCAGTATATAGTTTATTATCATTTCAACAACAGTGTTGAATCGGTATCGGGTATCAACAGATACACAAAGCCCAGACATCGGTATCTGGACTGAAAAAATCAGATCGGTGCGTCCCCACTTTGTACTTGGATAATACATGAAAAGTGCCAGAGAGAGTGTACGGCTGTGTGTGAGGTTCATCTGTCAGTGATTGTGGGAAAGTGATTCATCCCTGTCCAGGACAAGTGACCAGTTAGGCCAAAGTGATGTGGTTAAAGAGTCACAATAGTGAAGTTTCCGATCGACGGATACATTTTTTTATACCAGTTTTTTGTATTTTCTTTTGATGTATTTTATAAACAAATCTTTTTACGTTGTAACATGATCATTTTTTATATATTCAGTCAAAACTTTTTTTAAACCAGTTTAATTCTTAACAGAGGTTATTAATTTATCATTAGCAAAACATTTTGTACATGCTATGTTTTGTTTATTAGCACTAAATTGTATGATGAAAAAAGATATTTCCATCTGCTATCGCTGCTGCAGGCCATAAACTGTCCATGACTTGGTTGTTGAGGAATCTGTTGTGGTGTTTGTGATACAGTTTTAGATGCTGTGAGATCAAATTGATCAGCTGAAACAGGATGGAAATAAAGAGAAGCGTGTATAGAAAAAACAGTTGTTTTCCCAGACTGTTGCCTCTGTTCGGTTAAGAACAAAATAAAAGTTGGAATTTTTAAAAATGAACTGATTATACAAGCAGAGTGCTGCGCATGGTGACAATGTTCACCGCTGTGTGAGTTCGGTCAGAGAAAGGTTGATGTCATACAAAGCAAAACAGGAAGTGTTGCGCAAGACTGAACCACACTCCTCGACACCTGTGCTGCGAAACATCTCTGCTCCAAGTGCCTTTTAACCCTCAACCCAAATCCAGACTTCCAAAAGGAAATTAGCTTGGATAGAATTAAACATCACAACAAAATAAACATTAAGCTTATCTGATAACTACATCACAGCTGCATCACTCATAAATGTTCAGAGAAGTAAACAGAATATCTTTGTTGTGTAAAGAACTAGAATTGTGATGTTAATCATGAACCGTCCCACCTCTAGTTTCTTTCTTTCTTACATGTAACATGTAGCAGCACTGAACCGTCACTTTACATATGACACAGTCTGGACATGCAGTCATATATGAAAACGTTTGAACCACACCTTACTCGCTGTATTCATCATCATTTCCATGGACACAGTGAGTAAACAAGGCTGCAAGCACAAAAATTAAAGGTTAAATACTAGGGGTGTCACAATTCTCCAAATCCTCGTTTCGATTACATTTTCGATTCTAAGGTCACGATTCGATTCTTGATTTTTACATTTATTTTTTTAAAGCACAGGTTGCTGTGCCATTTTTAGACTTTGATGCAATATAATATCTGACCTTTGTACACAATGTACCACACCGCATTGTCAAGTTTAAAACATTTATTAACATCATAATGTAACAATAACTTATATCTTCAGTCAATTGGAAACTTAAACAAAATAACCTGCCATCTAGTTTCTGCAGAGCTTGCAAACTGTGGCTTTTTTTGTTGACAACGTGAACTCACTGGAAATCCAAAATACTTCCACACCGGTGACTTCAGTGAAAGAGGAAGGGGTTCAAGTTCCGTCGATGGGTTTCCTGCATCTGCAGTTGCCATTGTTGTAAGAGTGTCATAGCCCCTTTCAGGAAACTCAGAAAGGTGAGAGTGAGGAAGCGTGTGTACGTGTGAACAGTGAATGAATGAGAGGAAGGAGCAGCGGAAGGAGCAGCAGTCGTAGGGACAGAAATAAAGTGTACAGTACAGCTTAACAAATGAAAGGAGTTCACCCTGAAGGTCAACACGAAATCATCTCCCCTGTGCTTCCCGACCACGGTCCGGGAGCGGAACAGGAATGGTGGAACACCATGCTATCGTTTGGCTGGCTGTAGCTAACAGCTACTAGCTAAGCCAGTAGCTAAGTTAGAGGAGGTTGAATCGCAGCACTTCAACACGGGTGTGTTTTCCCGCTTGGCAAGCCGACCGCACGTGACATGGGGAGTGACGGCATCGACGATTCCACTTTTTAAATCAAAGTTCAAGATTGTGACTCAATTTCGATCGATTTCATGACACCCTTATTAAATATATTGAATGTTAATGTAACTTTAAAACGTTCTCATATTACAGCTCAGTTGAACTCTGTATTTGCTGTTTTGCAAATGAAAACACAGCTGAGGTGTTTGTCACTCTCTGGGCTTTTGTCTCAAGCAATGCATCAAATGCTGTGATATAACTTATACATTCATCTGTTGTGTTACTAATCATTAGTAAAAATTTAGGGCTGCACGATATTGGAAAAAACTGACATTGCGATTGTTTCTCAACTCTGCGATATATATTGCGATATGAAGAAATACAGGAATTGTCATCAGATGACCTGAACAGCACTTTATGTTATGCTGCACTGCTGCTATCGTGTCGACAATTAACCTGCACTGATCTCACCTGTTTTTGTCGTACTGAGCTGTGTGTACCGACCTAAATGGTCAAACTAATTAGTTGTGTTACCTCTCATTGTGGCAACAGATGCAAGACACTGTCGTCACAGAACACGTTTGGTCAATATCGTCCTTCTTGTTGCCGAAATAATTCCAGATAACTGACGTAGCTTTTATTTTTGCCACCTGGTCTTCGTTTTCGGCAGTTTTCTCATTTTTCAATGTTAATACCAGCGACTCACTCCATGTGGAAGAGCGTGGTCTGCTTCGGCACATTGAATAAGAACTAATGTGATTGGTGGATCGCTGCGCATGCAGAGTCTGCATGTTATGACAGTGCTCAAACGATATATTGTGCAGCTCTAGTAAAATTCATACAAAGCATAAAAACAGACGCTGAGCATTCAGTCAACTTTCTTACAATGGGCTGCGTCATGTAACCCATCAGATATCGTACTGTATCATAAATGCACTTAAATTATGCCAGTATGAAAAATAACCTTAAGAAATCTGATTACTTACGTACTTGTAAACGGGTGTTATCATCATGACTTGTTAATATATGTGACTCTGATGTAGCCTGACAGCTCTCTGTTAAACAGAATCATTAAACACTACAGATGGAGAGATACTTGATTTATTCCAAGTGAAATTAATATCGCTTTGTCTTTCAGGTTCGGGGAACGCCAAAGTGCTCGTGGAAGAGGGAACTGATGCTGTTTTACCCTGTTTGATCAGCACCAAGGAGAACATCACAGCAAAGATCTTTGACTGGAAGAAAGATGGTCAGCAGGAGGTGTTCCTGTATGCTGCAGGCTCTAACGATGCCAACAGAGGTCAAAATGAGCAGTTCAGAGGTCGAGTCTCACATTTTCAAGATCAACTGATGAACGGCAACGCCTCCATAAAGATCCAGAATACAAAGATGGCTGACAGCGGGAACTACAGCTGCATTTTTCCAGATCTTCAGCCGAGTCAAACATTCAACATCGAGCTTAGTGTTGGTGAGTACTTTCCTTAAACAGCTGATATGTATTTTGTCGTGATCTCCAGCTGTGACTGACTGTCTGACCCTGACTGTTCTTGTTGTTCATTTAATCTTCTGTTTAGAACGCTTGAAGTGAGGAACAGTTTGAAATGAGAAATTGTAATGTTGACAGTTGTGAATCACATCAAGTTATCTTACTGTCAATATCGACATACGTAAAGGAAATAATAAAGAGTGCTCACAGTTGTGAAAGAGTAAACTCCAGGTGACGGCAAGATGCTCCTGAAGTGATCTAGAGAAGGAACAATCCCACAGAGCCAAGCTCGTAGGTAAAAAGTCTTAACAACTCCACAGGTGTCCTTATCCTAAAATGAATTGTTTAGTTTTACAATAAATATCTTTATAGTCTGAGTTTAGTAACTTTCTTCCCGATTAGAGTTGCAGGATAAAGACAAAAACTGACATTGCGATATTTTGGTTTTCTGCTATTTACAGGTGCGTCTCAAAAAAATCGTAATTTAAATCATGAAAAGTCTCTTTTTTTCTGCAATTTAATTTAAAAATGAAACTTTCATGTATTCTAGATTAATCACACTCAATGTGAAATATTTATATAATATAATATATATAATAGAGAACTGTTAACCCTCTGAAAAGTATGTTCATTTATGTAGTCAAGACTTGGTCGGGGCTTTTTTTGAGCATGAATGAAATGATTGTATGAATGCTGCGTGGCGTGTGTCAGGGTTACTGTCTGTAACAAAACAAGTGATCATACAGGAAATTGATGAGTGAAGTGCTGCACCATCGATCCCACTTACTGAGCTCAGTTCGATCAGATGCAGACGTGTCTTATCACCCATTCAGTTGCCAGATTACAGCCTGAACATGCGGCTCCTTTACTAATCATGTGGCCTTTACTGTGTGGAGAGTCTCTGCTCCGTTTAAATGCTAAAAAAAAAAAAAGATTCCATTACTCGGCAAGGTTCATAATCTCACTCATGCACTGTATAAAAAATAATGTTCTTATTTGTCCTTCAGGAGCGATCTTGAAAGACCGATCAGGACAAACCCCAGGTGAGTGATGATGTCACTGATCTCTGTACCTGTAAGGTGTGCTACAGCTCTCTGTGTCATTCAGAGGTTTTATACAGTAACTCCATGTAGACGTGTTGTTCTCACAGTGCAGCAGGTTGACATGAGCAGAGGGTTGGTGCTGTGTAGCTACAGGTTAACAAACTGCATGTTAATCCTTCACTTCAATCATCGAATATTCATTCATTCATTATTCACCAATTCAACAAGTCGCTTCCAGTTCATGTCAGGAATTTCCTTCAAAAGATTAACACATAAACTTCTTGAAGGGTTTCTTGGATGTTCTCTACAAATTTCAACCCACTGAGTACATAGAGAGAATCACAAAAATCAGGAAATCTAGATTCCCCAAGTTCCCAGAGTTTTAACATGGATTTAACACACAGACACAAAAAATCAGTGAACTGGAAAAGATCCTGAATTCGGGCTGAGTCGGCATTGATTGACCCATAGTGCGTGATGATGATGTCACCGATCTCTACATCTACACATGTTCATCATACATTTGCAATTTATATATATATGTATATATATATATATACTCGATTAGAAAAATTAATCGGATTAATAAGAGGCTTTATAATTAATTAATCGAAATTAATCGCATATAAATATTTGACGCAGCACAGTGTGTTTAAATGAAGGTATTGTGTGTAAAGTTTTGGATGTAGCTGTCTCTGGTTGAACAAGTTGTAGCACACAATGCAGATGTAGGTATCAGTGACATCATCAATCAGCTCGGACATTAATTTCTCCTGATCTGTCTCTTATTGTATTACAACTTTTCTATGATTGTATGAAAATTAAGCTGTCATCTATTTGAATTTGGTTTCATCTATGTAAGAAATTGACTTCAGCTTAGGGCTGCAGCTAATGGTCTTCCTTTCCTGGGGCGGTCCTCATGTGAGCCAGTTTCTTTGTAGCGCTTGATGGTTTTTGCGACTGCACTTGGGGACACTTTCAAAGTTTTTCCAATTTTTCGGACGGACTGACCTTCATTTCTTAAAGTAATGATGGCCACTCGTTTTTCTTTACTTAGCTGCTTTTTTCTTGCCATAATACAAATTCTAACAGTCTATTCAGTAGGACTATCAGCTGTGTATCCACCTGACTTCTGTACAACACAACTGATGGTCCCAACCCGATTTATAAGGCCAGAAATCCCACTTATTAAACCTGACAGGGCACACCTGTGAAGTGAAAACCATTTCAGGTGACTACCTCTTGAAGCTCATCAAGAGAATGCAGAGGGTGTGCAAAGCAGTAATCAGAGCAAAAGGTGGCTACTTTGAAGAAACTAGAATATAAGGCGTATTTTCAGTTGTTTTACACTTTTTTGTTAAGTACATATTTCCACATCTGTTAATTCATAGTTTTGATGCCTTCAGTGTGAATCTACAATGTCAATAGTCATGAAATGAAAGGAAACTCATTGAATGAGAAGGTGTGTCCAAACTTTTGGTCTGTACTGTATCTCTTTGTAAAAGCAAGGAATCTTTGTCTGTCTGTCTGTCTGTCTGTGTGTGTGTGCCTCACATATCTCTGCGGATCAGGATCAGAGTGACCTGAGAGTTTTAACATGGCTGCAGTTTGGTTCAGCCAAACGGAGCCACCACAGTGACATGCGCATTAGAGCCAATCACTGCAGAGCTCAAGCCTACGACACACATTAAGAAACAAGCGGATCTATACCTGCGGCAGCGCGAGCTGGACCGGGAGTTAGCCGGCGGTTCGATCCCGTTCTGTTCTGTGCATCTAAACTGACTGTTGTGGATTAATGAGACTAAACGAGTCCAGACCGAGTCTGTTCGGGTCTGAGGAGATGCGGAGACGCGCCGACAACAAAGTGTAATTGGAATCTGTGGATGTTCGTGTGTAGCTAGCGGCTAGCTGCTAGCTGCTAGCTCACCCAGACGGCCCACCTCCCGAGGCGATGGACCGGACGCAACGGCACGTCCAAAACCGGACTTAGGGTAAATAATGTCTGCCACGCTTTTTCACGAACATTGCCGCCACGTTTGCTTTGTGTCTGGTGCAGAAGAAACGGTAAAAACGGGCTTTTGTCACTAAAGTGTTCAAGCAGCAACTTTGGTTGTTGAGGAACAGGAAGTTGTGGGAGGGACGTCGGCTGATGATTGACAGGCAATGACGGTCAGTGTACAGACAGCGATATCGAGAGTTGAGAGATTTGTGACATTTAGCATGTTTGGAGAGTATAGTAAGTGTGTTATTTAGTGTTTGGTGTCGTGTGTTTAGTGTGTAGTGGAGTCGTTTTTTTGTTTAATGAGTCAAAACAGAAGAAGCTGAATGTGCAGCAGGCAGTGCAGCTCTTCATTCAGCTGCATTTAAATGTAAATGCTTACATAAAACTTTGTAATTTATAAAAATGTATGCACACATTTTATGTTTATCTACAACCAAACTTGCTGCTTGGATGCTTTCGTGACAAAAGCCCGTTTTTAACCGTTTCTTCTGCACCAGACACAAAGCAAACGGGATGGCAATGTTCTCAAAAAAGCGTGGCGGACATTATTTACCCTCAGTCCGGTTTTGGATGTGCCGGTGGGTCCGGTCCGTTGACTCGGGAGATGGGCTAGCAGCTAGCTACACACGAACCATCGGCAAAATCCCGGTCCAGCTCGCACCGCTGCAGGTATAAATCTGCTTGTTTCTTAAGGTATGTCGTGGGCTTGAGCTCTGCAGTGATTGGCTCTGGTGCGCATGTGACTGTGGTGGGAGCCACAGTCACATGTGGACAATGCTGGGCGGAATTTGTAAAGCATTTATGAAATAATTTATTCACGGTATCATTGCAGTCCAAACAAATCTGAGTGGCACACCCTTGACCCAAACAGCAGCCATGTTGAAACTCTCAGGTCAGTCTGATCGGGATCCGCAGAGATATTTGAGGAACAGACAGACAGACAGAGATTCCTTGCTTTTATAGAGAGATAATCCTTCAAGTTATAAGATGTATATAAAAATATCCAGCCACAGTTTAAAATGAGCAAGCAATGTAAAGATCACTTTTCAAGATGTGCTGGTGTCCCACTCACTACTACTTATAACAGACTTGGATGTAGGACTGTAGGTGGAGATAAATACTGCTCACAACACTGAGAGGGTTTAGGTTTAGGTGTGTGGCCAAGTCACATGACATCCCTCCAATTTTCCAGAGAGAGATTCCACGGCGACTGGTCGTCCTGCAGAGAGGAAGAGGAGGAGGAGAGTAGAGAGGGGAAAGAGATTAGAAAAGAGACATACCCACACAGCTTGCAGCTTGAAGGAAACCAAAACAACAACTGAAATTAGAGAAATGCAGTGTAAATCAAAAGTTAATGGACTGTTGTTTTCTTGTTGGCGTGAATTATGAGTAGGCTACTAGAGTTCAGAGATTCAGGAGCCCTGAATTCTGAGATTCTGAACACACGAGGTGGAATTGATCATTTTCATGGCAGTCATTTTGACTTGTCATAGCAGGAAAATCACATCTGTAACAAACAACATGAATGATGGCTGTTTTCCATTAAGTGACCCAGGAAGTCATGTCAGTAAGTGAACATGCGCAAAAGCAGATACCTGGAATGAGCTCACCTGAATGTAATGCAGCCGTCATTAATGTTAGAATTCCACCTGTGCTTTTCCTGCTATGACAAGTCAGAATGTCTGCCATGAACAATACATCCAGTCAGTGAAGGAAGAAACACTTAAACAAAAGCAGCAACTGTTTTCAAGTTACATTTTAGAGCTGTCATTAATTATGTTTTTGTTTTTTTGTTTTTTTTTGTTATGTTCACAGGTGCATCTCCAAAGCCATATGTCACAATACTGGATGAAACAAAGGACTGGTCACTGCTGCGGTGTGAAGTTCGAGGAGCGTCTCCAAAACCTACAGTCCAGTTGCAGGACAGCTCTGGAAACATCCTTCCTGCTGAGGAGCCTCAGGTCTCAGAGAGAGGAGGTCGTTACTATGTTACCATCAAGACCACTGTGACCAAGACAGGACGCTACCGCTGTGTGGTCACTCAGGAGGAACTGAGCCATCAGACTAGTGCTGAGATCTACGTGTTTATCAGTGGTGAGATTTCTTTATTTGTGGTAAAATCATCAAACATTTTAATTATCTTTGTGTCATTAGTTTGTAAAGTATTTTTAGGAACAGTTTTTGTGTAGACAATAAGCAGTGTGCCTCAGTCATTTTTCGCTCATTACAGTTTGTAATTTCCAAAAACAAATAACACACTGTAGTTATTCCATGAATGGAAAAAGGAGCAGGAAGAAGAATAAATGTTACTTGCTGCCCTTTTCTTAAAGGAGCAGTCTGCAGTTTTAATCAGAGGTGAAAGATCTTCATTGGCTGATTTTTTTTTCTCTGCCTAAACAAACTAAATCATCAAACTCTCTTTGATTTCATGACTGAATAAACAAACTGACCTTAATGGACAACACAGTTTGTACTGTGTTGCTTTGTTTACATGTGGCGGACCCTGCCATCGTTCTATCTTCAAACAGTGTTCTGGGACTTTATTTTCCTCTAAGAACAGCTTGTTAATGGAAAAAATATATATATCTTAGTTTGTATAATTACCTCATTAATATTGTAAAGATTAAATTCTGAGTTTGAATTTCTTCTCTTTCACTAAGTGTGGCTCTATAATAACAACATAACATAAATACAGATGGCCCCCCCCTGTAAGTTATTTTTTATTTTGACAAATCAGATAAAATTTCAACAATATTTACTCAGTCAATGATGTCATTGTTACAAAAAATGTTACTCAGTCATTTCTTCAGTCATTTTTTCCCTACATATTTTCTTAAATGTAATATTTTAGCAACATTGTATTATCCTATCCTATTATTTATTCTACAGTTTCACACCTTTTACTAAATTAACCTTCTGCTCAGATAAAAACAACTTCTGTAGATTTCCACGTCCATTTCTGGCTTTTCATGTCTGATATGGATTTTGAAACAACAACATGTTTTCCGCTGTGAAGTCACTCAGAAGGAAATCAGCCATCAGATTTATTCTGAGACACACGTGTTCATCAGTGGTGAGATTTCTGTCTTTGTGCTTTATTAATCAACTAACTTTTTAATATTTCAGCGATATTCATTTTAAAGATTTTTTTTGGTCACCTTCAAAATGTATTATGTGTAGTCTGCCCAGTGTGTTGTACGTGATATACAGTCACACTGTGAGTTTTACATTAACTTTTTGTTTATGTGTTTCAGGGAACTCATCCAGCAAAGAGGCCATTGGATTGTTGTTTGGTGTATTCGTTTTAGGAGCTGCTGTTCTTGCTGTGGTTCTTGTTGGGCTTGTAGCTACAAAGTACATCACAATAATCTTTAATAAAGGTAAGTTTATTTCATGTTTGACACCAACATATCCATCATGTGCAGACATTAACATGACAGATACACTGTGTGATACTATCTGGTGCACACAGTTTGTTTTTGTCTCCTCAGATTTGAACGATTCTGCTATTTACATGAAGCCTCTGGTTCTAATACTGATTGATTAAATTAAAAGAAAATTAAATACAAATCTATGACCAACAATACTGATTAAGTTCCCTCAAACAGACCTCTTGATATCATTCTCTGTTTATGTCAGTTCTCATGAGTGAACATTGAGACTCTACATCTTGTCTCTGTCTGCCGATAAACTTCATTAAAATAAACAAAAAGACTGTTGTGGATGTAAATAATTGCCTTTTAATAACAGTTTGCATGCCATCGCTTCTTAATGCTCAAATGTATCTTATCACTAATATGTAAACCTGCCTACACTCTGGCAGCATGTAGTTGTTTTACCTTCTGACCACCAGAGGGCGCTCAAACATCACCAATAAACACCTGGAATACCAACAGGTGGGAACTTTGTTCATAGGTAATAATTGAGCTGAGGCTCTGATGAGGACAGATAAGATAAGAGGCATCATTAGCTTTTAGATATTTTCACGTTAGAGGTTAATGTAAACACACTGAATGTGAGAATGTGATTCACATGTGACAAAAGCATTTCATTTTAAAGTTAAGAAACCCAGAAACGATCCACTTTGTGGGAGCAGATCAGCCGGGCGCTGAATGTTGTTAGCTGTGTAGCTGCCCATCTATTAGCATAGCATGAAGTTAGCTACCTGGCTAATATTGGTCACACATTCAGTGTCTCTCTTCTCTTACTGCAGAGACACACTGAAAGTATCCAGATCAACTTTTTATTCTTAACTGTTTGAAAGATGAAACAAACATTAAAATCTTTTGTTGGCCACCAAAATCTGTGTTACATAAAAGTTGATTCATTGTAATATCCACTTGTTTCTGCAGGTCCGCGCTGGCAGAGAATCGATTATGAAGCTGCTCTAGAGAAGCTGCCTAACTCGACTCTTTGAGAAGATCACATCCATGTGAAGGTGGACGTGTGTGTCAGTGGAAGCTGGTGACACACAAAAAGAGCAAAAAACCCAAAGAGCTTTGTAAATCTGACCAACAACTGATCCAAGTTTCACAGAGTGGTTTAGAAAAATACACATCACGATAAAAGGCAATTCTTTAACACTTTAACACGCAGTGTTTCCCATCGGTTGAGAATTTAGTTATTGTCGTTGAGGTCAGAGGTCAGTGATAAATTAATCAATCAAAGGTTTGTTATTAACTCTTTCAGTCCACAACATGCTGTCCTTTACAGTTCACACTGGTTATCCTGTCGCTCTGGTAGTTAGTGGTCAGGTCGGCTGTCGGATCTTAAATTCTGTCCCGTCTCAGTTAACTCGCCATCAGCTTCAAATCAACTAAAAAAACCTGACTTGCTGTCACGTCCAGAATTATTTATGCATCAGTCGACTTTTAGGCGGCTTTCTGATTTGTCAGCAATTTTTAATTTCTTTTAACATTAGGTCATTAGATGAACTTTATTGTCTTCCCCAACAGAGACAGAAAATCCTTTGAATTTTAACTAAATATGTGCATAAAGTGTATAAATACATTTTACAATCACATAAATGTGGAAATTGAGACTAAACTTCCATTTTAACTCGATTTATTTTTTATACTTTTAAAATACTTGATGAATTACAAACTATACAAAGTAAACTGAACACAGTGTTACATCTTCTGTTCTTTTTTAAAATTAGGTGCAATATACCAAAGAAATAAAATGTGTAGGATATAATTATGTTGCTGCAGTAATGAACATTTCAGTAGTTTTACCAGCAAGAAAAAAGCTCTGATTAATAATCTACACTAGTTGAGTTCATCACATTAAGCTAACTCTTTTAGCTCTGGGCTTATCCAGTTGCATCAGCTCCTCTCACTACGTCTGACAACACGCTGTGACAGACGTTCCACATCCACAGACAGCTGTGCACTTGTTCTGGTCACACATCGTTCCATTCATACTGCAGTGAGCCCAAGTAGAGTATATGTATGGGAAACACGAGTGAGTGAATGAACATGAGCTAATTAAATCAATCAACACGCCTTAAATGTGACAGCTTTGAACCGTCAGTGTCAGCTGGTCTGTGTGCTGTAGGTTACTGCCACACATTCACAAAATCAATAGCAATACATATTTATCTTTATTAATATCCTGTAAGGACAAAGATATATAATAACTGTCTTAACAAGGTCAACACCACTCTGACAGGTGATCAACAACAATCTACCAAGTTTCACAAAGAAGTTTTATACTAATATACCTGTTAGTGTGAATGAGTTCAGTATTTTGTTATGTATGTGTGTTTTTTTGTTTATATTTTGTAAGTTTTGTAAATAATAGTGATAAGAAGCTGGAGAAGTGAAACAATAATAGTGTGAGCTCTGGACCACGAGGGAACCTGGTCCTGAGAGGCTGTAGCTCAGGAGGTAGAGCGGGTTGTCTGGTAATTGGAAATGGTTGTTGGGTCGAATCCCAGCTCCTCCTAGCTGCATGTCGAAGTGTCCTTGAGCAAGATACTGAACCCCAGATTGCTCCTGATGTGCAGTTTGCAATTTGCATGGCCTCAGCCATCAGTGTATGAATGTGTGTGTGAATGGGTGAATCTGACTGTGTTGTAAAGCAGCTTTCAGCAGTCAGACTGGAAAAGCGCTGTAGAAATATGAGTCCATTTACTTTTTAATAGTCCAAATGAGAAAAGAGAGAAACAAAAAACTGTTTCAAATCTGAGATTGTTAAAACATGAATGTAGCAAAGTTCTCTGATTGACTGAAAAAGGGAAAAAGATTCTCTTTTCTCACTTGGATTTCAAAGAAAATTTGGAGAAATGTGTTTTGTAAATACTGTACAAAAGAATATTTTCCTCTGAAATGAAATGTTGCTTTTATATAAAATATGTTGTATTTTCTT
>CAEMYA010001349.1:0-26158 GCA_903131615.1 Diplodus sargus
TGAGATGATATTAGGGGAAAAAAAGTGATACTAAACTAACTAATTGTTTTAATTTGTTCTAACCTGCTTCATCTGCACCAGTCTTAATTTATTGTATTCAACAGTGAAGCCCAGTAACATGACCGTCCTCGTCACTGCTGCAGTGGTTGTTCTTGCTCTCATTCTCATCGGTGCTGCTGGATTCATCGTTTACAAAAAGAAGAAAGGTGAGAGATAGGATTTCAGAACATTGATTTTGGTCTTTAAGTCTGTTTCACTTCAAGTCTGATGTCAGTCTTTTCTGATGTTAGGGATTTTGTTTGCCCTGTAGCTTTTCTTGTTGGGCTGTTTGACTGCTTGTTCCTCTTTGACATAAAATGTCTGGTCACAGGACAATAAAATGGACAAATGGGACTCGAGGAAATCAGAGACTGTTGTGCTCACCTCTTTACAGATACCTGTCTCCAGCACGACATCATGGCTGCAGCTGCTGCACTAGACGGGCGGACCGAGTCCCAAACAGACAGACCTCTGCTTGTTTCAGCCAGATGCCCACCATGTCGTCAGTGGAACTTGTTTTATGTGGTGTAACGTGAACTTGTGTCAGGATTTCTTTACTGGAAAATACAGTCAAATAAATGAAAACTGATCATAAAAGGATTAATCTCATTATCAGGGCATAGAACAGTTGATCTGAAGCTCAATTATCATTTTCCCATCAGCACTGGAAAAATATCAGAAAAAATAATAAATTGTTGGACATAATGTGGAATTAGATTGGAATAATCTAATACTAGAAAAAACACATTTATGAAATTAGACATTTGTTTGGCAGCAATAACACATTATTGAATTTTTATACATGGATCGTGGATTTAAACTTTATAAATTATGGATAATCATAAAATAAAAGATGGCATCATCAAAGACAGGTTACATCACTGTGCTGCTGTTCAGGCTGCTGCAGGTTGCAAATGTCAACAGGTTGTAGTTGTTTTTAAAGGCGTGTCAGTGCAGGATAAGTGGACTAACAGTGTGTTTGTCCTTACAGCTCCTGACAACAGCTCTGAGCTCTCTGAGAGACTGAATGAAGACTTGATTTACACAAACAGTCTGGACGACTTCAAATGAGACGGCAAAACTATAAATTCTGTGACATGAACTATTTACACCTCCAGGTGAACAACATAGACATTATAAGATAGAGAGCCATATTGTTTCCAAAATTATTCCAGAAATTTAAAGAAAATCCTTGCAAAAGTTGCACAGCAAAGTGAAGTAGCTTTGTGTTAAAGCCCTGAGAAATCTCACACGTTTCTCTCTAACAATCACAAGACAGGTGGGAAAAAAAAAGAAGTCAACATAACAAAAAGTCATATGATATGATTGAGGAATTGATTTGACTGACTGATGTCCTGTAACGCTTCACCTGTGAGTAGGTCATAAGATACGTTTAGAAAGAAAGAGAATCAAACTGAGACTGAGAGACTCAGAGTGAGATACATGTTGAAACATGTTTATTCACAGTAGTAATCTGAGCTGATGGTTTACACAAGTGAATGTGCAAGAAACATACAACAATAATAGAAATTACTTAAACACAGAGGAACCCTGAGAGAATCAATGTTATTATATAATACTCTAAATAATCAATATCACCTGTTTTTGTGTGATTCCTGAGTGTTTGCTGCTCATCCTTCACTAACATCTACATGGTAATACTTAGAAATCTATCTGCTTCATCTTAACCAATGTTAATTAATATTGTTAATTGGTAGCAGCAAGTTATATGATTGACAGCGAGCAAGCAACCCAAAACCTGTAGCCTGTTCCTGATAGGTGCATGGAAATATGTGATGTCACATGTTTTCCCCCATTAGAGCTCTGCCCACTTCAAACATGCAGCACGTGATTCTGGAGAAACATAGTTGATTGTTGAGTCTCATTCCCAGGTCATCAGATACCAGAGCTTTGGGTCGGCAGCTGTGAAACTCTCAGCCTCTATTTCATACATGTCTTTGCTGCCATCTAACGGCTGTTTAGTGGTATTATATACAGTATTACAAACAGGGCTGTGACACTTTTATTGTGTAGCCTGATTCCCTTTCAAGTGGATAAAATAAATATCTCACACACACTGGGTACTTTAAGGAATCCAGGTTTGACTGGTTCTGTCCAAACTGAAACCTTTGTAGAATATATGTGCTCTGTGGTATTTCTGTCTACTTTGGTTCAGTTGAAGTCGAGGAGCTGCTGAATGATTTCAGTGGCATCTCTGTGCAAAGGATCATTGTTATCATGGTGTTATCTACTGTCTGATGTAGAATAAGTTATAGGTGTTGATACAAATGTACATGAGGACACATTCTCTGAGATCTTAACTATCCACTGAGACCAAGATCATGTAAATTCACCTGATAGTTGTGGAGCTATTTTTGTGTATGTCCGTGTAGACAAGGCACACCTACCAGCACCATGTTTACTTCACAATATGTTTAAAAAATAAATACTTTACACTTTACATTTTAGAATAACTTCAGGAATTTAGTCGTGGCTTTGTGACCACTAGATGGCAGAAACAGTGTCCAAGAATGAGAACAGCAGGTCTGAGTAAAGCAGAGTGAAGTTTAAGGTGCAGAAAACCCAAAATGTAACGTCCCTTATATGAGGACGCAGGTTCACAGGAGGTTCACATGAGATAAAGTCTCCACACAGCAGATGTTTCTATTAATGTGAGATTTATGTTTCTCTTTTGAAGGTTTACCTTCATCCTTATGTATCAAACCAGCAGTGTGACATTAATGTGGAAGTTCTCAGGTCCTGTTCATGTCACAGTAACTACAGACACAGAGAGGATTTACATGTATTTACATAAAGAGCTTTTTATTCAAGAACAAACATCAGTACAAAAAAAATGAAGGAGTGCAAGTGAATCAGACTTTACATGCATTCAGTATTTACAGAAATTCAACAGAAAACATAACTTTGCTTTCAGATTCTTGTAGTTAATCAAAAAATCTTTAATTCGGATTTCTGTAGCCAAATTTAAAATAATATTGTATTGATGCACAGAGTTTTAATAGAAGACATCATGAAATAACTAATACAAATATTGTAAATCACTGTAAAATATTGTATAGAAATTACAGTTTTTCTTCATTATAAACCAGGATTAACAGACTTGTTTGTGATTTCAACACAAGCTGCTGTCAGAGATTAAATAAATATACAAGCAAAATAAAGTTAGATCATTTTTATACTAAGAAGTTACCAAAACATCAGCAGCAAAGTCTTGACTTTGGATTATTCTGAGTCGACGTCTATTTTGTACTTTATTCATGATTTGGACACCAAAAAATTAAATGTACATTGAAACTGAATTAAAGCAGCTGTAGAGGAGTGAATACGTTTGTTGTCTTGTCATGTATCTGTTGTTCCACATGACGTCTCTGTGAGCTGAGTGTGTTTGTCAGTCATGTTTCTGGATTCAGCTGAAAGGTAATAATGAATATTCCAAACTCAACATAGAGAAATACATGTTCTTAGTCTCTCAGAAAACACACTTGTTACACAACAATAAATAACACAAATCAAGTGGTCCAACCTGATCATACAGATGATGAACTGTGTCTCATTTACTTCTTAGTCGCACAGTAACATCCAATATTGTACCTGTATGTGGTTCAGTGCCGGTTCCTGCTCCCTTCTCTTTCATCCTTCCTTCCTTCCTTCCTTCGTTCCTTCCTTCCTTCCTTGTGTCCTTCAGAGCCACGTTCTCCTCTGTGGAACTATTGGGCTGAGCTGCCAAATGAAAGTAAATTAAAAAATAAAATAAAATATGCCTTATTGCTTATGGTACTAAAATTATGATTGAGTAGGCTAGTCTCTGAGAAAATGTTTGAGCACTAACTAAATGGTCAAAACTGCAGCGGCACTGAAACATTAAGATTAACAAGAACACTTTGATCTGAGAAAGAAAAACGAACTGCAGGCCGCAATTTTTTCACCTGCCTCCAACTGAAAAGCTTTTAATCTACAGCATGTGATCAGATCAGAGACTATAGAACAAAAATAAGATGGACTTACATGGTGTACATGTGGCTGAAATAATAAGAAAAGACAAATCATTTCACTTGTCACAGTTTAAACATCTTTTGTCTTATTTTCTCAACTGGATCTCATTTTCTCTCTTTCTCATATAAACTGACACATAAATCAGATGTTTGTACTCTGAGCCTCCACTGCTGCTGTTAGCTGCAGCAGATGTTGGTGTTTTACTAAATGTTGCTCACCTTTCTTCTTTTTGTAAACAATAAATCCAATAGTAGTGATCAGGACGACAGCAAGAAGAACCAGCACAACAATAATGAGCTCCTCTGTTCAGCAGAAAAGAAAAGAGAGATAAAGAACACAACATGTGCAGTTAGAACAGATGTAAATCCATCCAGTTCTTCATCACACATACAGTATTCATCATGTTATTACCTGTTTTAACTAGATATTAGAAACTCTGCTGATCAACTGAAACCTCTGACTGTCACTGGATCCACTAAAACATGTCAGACTTGAATCTGTTGGAACTGTGACTGACGGCCATGTTGACTTCACAGAGAATATATATTTAAAAATCTACTGGAAGTCAAAGCATTCACATTTAATACATCACTTTGTTAGACACATTACAGATGTTTCATTCTCATAAGGAGTTCCCAGAATTCCTCCTGGCAGCAGGCAGGAGTCTGCAGAAAGCCGTGTGAGGTACAAAGAGTTGGTTACATCACTGAGAAGTTGGAGGAGTTAAACGTGCCGTCAGGTGAGACTGACCCTTGTTTTGTTCTGTGGGCTACTTTTTGATGAACAAGGTGATGTTAAGCGAACTGACAAAACCAGAACATTTCCTGTGACAACTTCATAATAAAAGCCAACTTGTGTTCCACCAGTTAAACTCTTCGCGTGCAGCTACAGCAGTAAGAAATGTTCAGTTTCTGAGACTGTTGAGGCCGACGGTGTTTGTAATTATTCCAAAATATATGTTACAATACTTTCATCAGTGGCATTTATTTAAAAAGGAAATCTTTGAAGTTATATAAACTGAAGGTAGTCAAGCCAAAGCTATCCAGCATTAAAACAAAGCTAAAAGAGTGTTTCTCACCTATTTCAGTGTTTTTACTTAACACAGTTTTTCCCCAGTTGGTTCTGATCCGATCTTTCTCCAGTTTGGTGATGATTTCCTCCTTCACACCAGAGAGCTGAAACACACAGTCGTACCTCATCCAGTCTTCAGGTGTGACTGATGAAAGGTTCAGGTCAACACTCATCTGGAAGGTTCCATCGTGGTTGGGGAGGATCTCTCCGTGGTCCACCTCCTCATGAAGCTCCTCTCCATCTTTCCTCCAGACGAGTGAGGCTCTGTGAGGGTAGAAACCTGTAGCGAGGCAGCTGACTGGAGAGGAGGGAGTCTTCTGGAGGAGAGACACTGAGGGAAGCTCTGGAGAGGAAAGAGAGAGATATTAAAGAGGAGACAGATCAATGGAACTATTTATAGTTTGAAACACTGAGACTAAGCAAAGTGTACACTGACTATCACAGTCTGAGCATTGATGGAAAGAAATTTCAGAACAGCCAAAATGTCAGTTTCTACTGATTGGTTAGGACAAATGCAAATCTTACAGCTACAGAAAATAAACAAAGACAACAATGTAATGTCAGACTGACTGGAGTGAAAACACAACAGCAGTTCAGTCTGAGCAGACTGTGTGAACATGATTGTGTCCATGAAACTACATCAGGTCAGGTGATTCTACCTGTTCTCAGCAGAAAGCTCCTCCCATAGTCCACATACTTCTTCAGCCACTCAGGGAAAATCACTGTGAGGTAATTCTGATTGTACTTGATTCTAGCTTTGTCAGCATCCCATCTCTGTTTGGTGATGACAGCCTGCGGTTTTAGAGTGATCCATGTTTCTGTCTTCAGGTCATATGATATGAAGTCTTCTCCATCATAACCATACTGATTAAAACCAACAACCTCTCCGGTCTCATCATCCCACTCACAGCCATCCATCCTCTGGAAAATGTGAACACCTGAGAAAGAGAGAGAGACTGAACTCAGAAATGATGTAGAGATTAAATCTTGAGTGGAAACTGACGCCCGATAAATATGTGTGTATATATATATATATATATACTTACCTTCACTTTGGTTGTATTGCTGCTTCAAATTGTCCAGAGTGATTTTGAAGAAGATTGCACTCTGCTCAACACACTGCTGAGTGAACATCTCCAAGTGCTGTGGTTCGTCTTCAAATAATTTCTTCACCCAGTCCTGTTTTGGTTCTACCAATCCTTTGTTGGTGTCACAGTAACCAACCATAACATCATCAACCAGCACAGCTGCCATGAATTCTGGTAAGTTTGGGAATCCGGTAGATCCAGTCAAGACAAACTTCAGGGAGTGTTTGACTGCAGGACAAACAAGGTTTATACATTCAGTATAGAAATACACAGACTATCATCACTCATCACAAACTCTGAAATACTGTAACGTGTTTTTTCTCAGTAGATAATGCACTGACATAATGGTTACTTCTTAATGCCAGTATTCTTGTAACGTAACTTTTAAAAGCAACATTACCCAACAATGCTATACAACAAAAAGAAAAATAATAAAACAGAAAATGGCTTTTTCAATGAGCAAGTTAAAAGCACACTTAAAGTCTAACACTGGGAAAACAGTGGTTGGCTCCTCTATTAATGATGTCTTTGTTTAAACACTTCCTTTTCCTTTAATGGGAGACATGCAGGTGACTGGAGGCCTGAACATAGTTATTTATTGCACATACGTCATCACGTAGTCGCAGCACAATGTAGAACAACAGAGAGAACATGACACATTCCTGGATTTCTTGATTATGGAAGGTAGCGTGATAGCATGAGTATACTTCATGTCCACATTGCTCGTGCATCAGCAACCATTCTGTGCTGACGCACACCTCTTTAACCGTGCCAGGGCCGAGAAAGGTTACAGTGTTGGAAGACGATGTGGAAAGCTCACACTAGTCAAACAAACTGGACTTTTGTCCAAAAGATTGTTCTGGATAAGGGTGCCCACCTAATATTGCCCCGGTACACTCAAAATACTGTTTGTGTCTATTCCACTGGAAGTAAAACTAAACTTGGAAGAAAGAGTCGACTGGACTGTGAAGATTTAAGAGTTTAGAGATGTAAAATGTGATCTTACCTGGTGATGAAACGTGACAGAAGACAAACAATAACAACAACAACGTTCTCATCTTGATTTGAAGAAGACGAGTGAGTGAAGGACCGAGCTGGATCAGCTGTTTACTGGTGTTTGTCTTCACAGAGGGAGGAGGAAGTGTTTCTGTCCTGACTGAAGGTCAGCGGGTGAATAGTTTGTTTCTCACCTTTGAACAGCTCTGACTCAGCAATTTGTGCCTGTGCCAAATGAATAGGCCTAATACCCACGTGACTAATGAAGCTTAAAACGGACCTCAGATAGAAAGAGTTTGTTTTCTAATCCAATCCTCATTAAATTAATAACAATTTAGTCTCTTATTGGAAATACAATGTGTGAAATCTAGCTGTCATTGAATGGATGAGTAAAACAATGATAGCTGAGTAAAAGTGAATTAATCATGAAAACAAAATGTATTTCTTCTGTTATTGTTTTTATACTACCTAATGTTATGTGGGTTTATCAAAATGTGAAGTGTTTAATAAGACCAAACTGAGATCCTGTTGTTTTATCAGAGCTGCAGACTGAGCAGCAATCAGCCTGTTAACAAATCATGCAATTTACAGTGTTGGGGGTTTAAAGGTAGAGAGAAAGATTTTTTATCGTGTCAAGTAGCCTAATTTTTTAGCTACATTAGAGAAAATAGTCCATTGTGCTATCTATCTATCTGTTTGGTGTTTTCTTACATGTGAGCGAGACATGACGTAGTTGTATGAGAAGCAGCCGGGGCTAATATGAAAAGTTGAAACACCTTTCAACATGAATAGTGTGAATCCAACTGTTGGCACATTTTACTGTGTATTGATTGGTGATGACCTTTCGTTCTTCTGATTAACTCAGGTGAGGAAGGAGATAAAAAAAATGTGATGCTCTATGTGTTTGATGAAGCTCATTCATCCATCTTTACAGGCCGACTTTAGCTACAAATTATTCTTACTCTAACTGTACAACTTGTACATTGATCAGTTTATAGAAAACATGTATAGTAATTATAAGTGGTGGTGGCTTTTAAATCATGTGACCCTGATGTCGTCCGTTTACAGCCAGCAAAACATGTAAGAATCATAAAATTGTGTTTGTCACAGAGATTATTTTCTGTGTTTTGTTCTACAGTCTAATTTAAAAAATCCCATAGACTTCTTGTGGAGGGAACCAGAGCGATACTAACTTCAGGGTTAGCCTCCAAAAAACATGTTATTGCTGCACCACTCTATAGATGGAGAATATGTAGTTTGGTCTATCATGGAGCCAGTGTGTCTCTTGTATGAGTGGTGAGCAGAGTGGGAGATGTATATCGACACATTTACAACTATGAACTTATGAGACTTAACATGTAAATTCCTTTACATTGATGAACATGAATGACTGTTAAACTCAAATGTGTTGTTCTTTGTTTTTGTCTTTTCAATAAAATCCTCACATCTGAACAAGTTTGGTCCACATGTTCATTTGTGACGACACTTCAATATATTACCTGAACATTCAGTATTCTCACAGAGGATTTGAATGAGGAGATTGATATCAATGTGAACTTTGAGCAGAGTTAGCTCCCAGACAAGGTTAGCTTAGCTTAGCATGAACACTGAAGTTAGAGATTAAACAGTGAGCCAGCATCTCTGTTAAAGGAGCCTTCTGACAACTAAACAGCTGACTGACTGATGTCCTGTAACGCTTCACATGTGAGGAGGTCATAAGATACGTTTAGAAAGAAAGAGAAACAAACTGAGAGACTCAGAGTGAGATACATGTTTACACATGTTTATTCACAGTAGTGATCTAAGCTGATGGTGAACACAGATGAAATGTACAAGAGATATACAACAATAACAGAAATGAATTAAACACAGAGGAATCCTGTGAGAAAATAATTGAATGTTACCATTTAATTCTCCAAATAATCAATATCACCTGTTTCTGTCTGATTCCTGACTGTTTGCTGCTCATCCTTCACTAACATCTACAACTGTACTGTAATTCTATAGAAAGAGACTCTTTATTGTGCTAATTTGTTTATATGTATTTATTACATTTACTTCAGTTGGTAAAGTGTTCTGATGTGGGCCTATAAATGTTTTGCTGCTGTTAATATTTGCATGGTTAATGTGGCGAATGACAGCAAAATGTCCTATGTTTTGAAAGGCCTTTGAACGCCTCAGGTTTCTGTTGTTTGTGTTCTCATTTGTTTGGGCAGGTGTCAATCATTTTCTCTGTTATTGGGGATTAGCCTGTCGGATTGTTAGAGGGGCGGGACGAGAGGGAAAGCCCGGGAAATGAGGAGAGAAAGAGCTGTGGAGAGAAGCGGAAAGACGTTAAATCCGAGCTAACTTTAAAATAACTTTATGAAAAAAGTATTATTTACCGTTATCAACCGGAACTTTACGTGCGTGTTTGGTTATTTTGTTAAAAGTGTAACCGAGCGTGTTTTAGAAGTGCGGGCTCGTTACTGGCGCTAACTGAAGACAACATGGGACTGTTACTAGCGGTTAGCATCGCTAACTGCTAATCAGGAGACGAGGTTGGACGTTGACAAGGATGCTGCAGGACGGAGGAGTCGGTGATGGACCGAGCCTCGGGACAGAACCGAGCCTCAGGACGGGTCTCTGGTCACGTGGCTCCCTCTGGGAAGAGATTTTGGGGGAAACTGCTGGATCGCTTTTCCGTGGTTCGGGTGAGTATCCTGACCTGCGGGTTCAACGGTTATTGCTGTATGAGCTCACGCATGCGCATCATCACTGGTACCAACTGAAACAGAACAAAAACCCAGAGTATTACTATTGTGAAGGTTTCTAATGTGTGTGTATTTCTGTTATGAGGTGATTCAAAACAAAGGAGAAAGATATGAGCCACAAGGTTTAGACATTAAAACAGTTTATTATTGCTAAATCCTTGTTTGAAGGTGTTTTTCATGCTGATGATGTTTATAGTGAATAAGAGCTAAAGTTACAGTTAAAGTAAACTGCATGGGAAAATTAATGCTAAATAACAGTATAGATACAAGTAATAAACTAACCAGGTCTCTCTGCAATTTAGCCAGAGTCATTTTCAATGTGTGTTAATTATTGTAAAACATCCCAAATGATACATTTTAGTAGCTCTCACCAACTGGCTCCCATGCAGTCTGATACATAAAAGGGGTATTCATGAAAATCATAAAACAACTCAAGGGTTGAGTGAGAGGGCTACAATAGAAAATGTCTTTATAAAGTATAGCAATTTAGTTCTTTATGGGATAAAATGTGTTGCAACAAAAGAGAGAAAAACTTCTTGAACACATTTTTAAAAAGATAATCATCTCAGGTGTGTTTAGACTCTCTGAGACCGCTCCTCTTTATGAAACGTTTTCTAAACACAATACTCAAAAAAAAAAAAGAAAAGAATATTAAATCAACTGAAACAACAGTAGTGGGTTGCTGTAGGTGTGTGATGCTATAAGACAAGAGCTGAGTTACAATATGTTCAGGTGAGTTTATCAAAGTGAAGTCCACATGTGTTAGAATATAAGTTGATATATCCAATGGAAAGTTTGTCTGGACTTCAAAGTGAAAAAGCCTGTTTTTACAGTTTGACACTGGTCCAGTGTTAAAGTCCTCCTCAGCCACTGAAACAGATATACATTGTGTTTTGATCCTGTACCTGTCAAAGACAAAGCCGGGCCGGTCCAAACCGACACTGATGCTTCTCTGTTTCACTGTTCGGCTGTTTGATGTTATGAAACTCTGTCAGCATAAAGTGAAACATGGGACTGTTCACTGTGGAGTGAGGCAGATTTTTAATGCACACAGGTAACAAGATGTCAGGTAATTTAAAAAATAAGATGAACCATTATTTCTTTTACATTTTACAGAAAAGTTTTTCTACCAACCAATTTCCATTCTGAGCTCACTCAGTGATCTCATGCTACAACTGAAGGGTGGAGTAATTAAGACAAAGATCAGACACACACATACATTAAATGTGTTAAATTGTCCTTCATGAAGTTCAATTGCCATGAAATAATGTTAATCACCTTTATCTATATGTATATCTATATTTACCAATATATCTGAAACTACATTATTTGAGTACGAGAATTTTAGTTCAGTTTGAGTTCAGCAAAGACCAAAGAAGGAAAACCTGTTGAAGAACTTTTACTCCTGTCACAACCTCTCATCCCCACTGGGGGGAGCTAAAGACACAGTGAGGGAAGGAAGGAGGCGTGTTATCCAAACAGAAAACACCTCCTTCCTTTATTCACATCATTAAGACTCAACTCCACTGACTCAACTCAGCTGTTAAGTCAATCGAACTTATTTCACATCAAAACATGAAGATCTTCATTCTCTTGCTTCTCTCGAGCCACTTTGCATTTTCAGGTAAGATAACTTTCCTTGAATTACTTCCTGAAAGCAGTTTGTTAAACACAGAACAGTTCAGCAGTAAACTAGTGACCTGAAGATGGAGGCTGCCTGTCTTTATATTTCAGATCAACCAGTCTGTCCAGCTCAGGGTTCAGATAATATGAAAATGAATTAGGATGTTCCTCTATAACTCCTAAATAGCTATGATTGATGTTTAACTTTGGAACAAGCACAGATCCAAGTCTGTGTCAGGTAGAGCCCGACCAATAAAGGATTTTTAAGGGCGATACCGATACAAATATTTGGTGATTTAAAAATCCGATATTCCGAAATATCGGCCAATATATATACCGTATTGACCCGAATATAGGACGACCCTGATTATAAGACGACCCCTCTTTTCAAGACTAATCTTCAGAAAAAGACTCTGATAACCAAAATTCGTTTCTCAATAACAAACTCACATTCCCTCCTGTCAGTCTCTTGGAAGCGACCGCTTAGAGGACCAGGATAAGCTTTTCTTTTACCGTTAACGTTTTCAGACGGTCTTTTAGGACCCGCCATCTTCTGATGTTACACTCCGTAACTCCATATTTCTTGGCTTCCTGACAGTTGTTTGGCGCCTCCGCTGCATTGATCACCATTATCTTAAAATTAGCATCATAGCTCCGCCTCAGATCAGAGATGTCTGTTAACTTGCCCCACTTTTGATCCACTATGCTCCGTCTTGTGTAAAATCACCGCGTCTCTCCATTTTTCATCTCCTGTCACTTCTTCTCCGCTGTGATTGACAGATGACACCAGCCACAGTGTCAGTGACGTCTCTACAATAAGCTGGCGCCCTCTGCTGTTACGGTCGTGTAGCGACCCAGACAACTATCAGCATGTGTCAACAATTAGACCCCGATTATAAGACGACCCCACTATTTCACATAATTTTCATCGAAAAAAACCTCGTCCTATATTCGGGTCAATACAGTATATATCTATAAAAAGTAGAAAAAATCCAGTAATGAGTAACAACATAAACAGATTTCCGTAACATTAGTTATTTGTAGTCATTATGAGTCCTCACTGAAATAAAATGATACTGCAGTTTAAAAATAAACTTGTTTATTTTATTGTCACAACTGAACAGAGGAATAAAGATAAAAATGCCCAGCTGGGCTTTATCGCTGGTGTCTGTAGACCCGTCTAACTGCAGTGAGAAATACTCGCAGTCTGCAATGTCTCTCCGAAACTGCTGTGTCAAATCCTCGGCCATCAGTTCACAGCGCTGTGTAACTGAACTGCTTGATAGCTGAAGAGCTTTGATTGATGATAATATTTCTAGTTTGTTTTTAAAATCCTGAAACAAGGAGTGAGCTGCCTCAACAAAGGCCTCTTTTATATTCTTAGCACTTAACAAAGTGGAACAAGCAAAACAAATAATAAATGGAGCGCCAGTCAGTCCGCACGGAGGTAATAGCAAACTTGTGTATGGAGGCCCCATGCACACAGCGGGGGCGATGCAGGAGACCCAGATCCAATCCCAGCGATGGAGCCTGGGGTGAAGTGACAGCAGAGCTCCTGCACTGAAGACCTGAAGACCCCGCCAGCAACGGCGGAGCATCGACCATCCAACATCGTAGCGAGCCGGGAGAGACCACAGCATGAGGGAGGGCGTCAAAGGAGCCAGGTGGTGAATAACCCCGAGGTTGTGGTGGAGGGAGGACCAACGGTGCAATGATTGACAGCCCACAAAGTATTGATTACATTACGTCGGTTTGAAAGTTAGCGTTGCTAGGCTACCAGCTGTTCGGCGAGGCTAACAGCTGATCAGCGGAGAAAGGTGAGTCGACAGAGTGCAGGTGTGCACATTTAGTAGCGCAGCCCCAGAGCTTGTTGGGACAACTTGTCTTTCTTTTTCCAACTGAAAAAAAACACTTTTGCTACGGATTGAGAAGAAGCAATATTCACACCAGCGTCCTCACGCGTGATAGAGTGCCTCAACCATAACGATGCTTCGTGTCCGCCTCAGCTCGCTTTTCGGAGGGAAGTCAGTGTCGTACTTTTTATGAACGATTCGAAAGTGCCTCTCAGTATTCCCCCTTCTTCAGAATGGCGATGGTAGTTTGACAAGTCAGACAAATGCACATTTTTTGTATTCCTTCTATCGTTGATATCAATTGAAGGCGCTAACAAGGTCACTTAGCTCGCTTGTGTTTTGCAGTAGCTGGCTAACTTATCGTGTCTACGCATGAATCGTGACCTATGACCCGTGACCCGACAAGAAGAGATCTCAGATTGGCCGTCATGTACGTCAATCAGATGGCATAGGCTCGACCTGTTGTAGAGCGCCCTCTGATGGACGCCAACACTCATAACATGATTGGAGGGTGTTTTGTCCGTTTTTATTTTATTTTTAAAATATTAATTTATCGGCCATTATAAATGCAGACACCGATAGTTTGAAAAATGCCTAATATCGGCCGGTAATGTCGACCCACCGTTAAATCGGTCGGGCTCTAATGTCAGGAACATACTGTAGTCCTAAAGCCTGTATTACTGTGCTGTGTTACTTGAGGCTGTATGTTGTAAGTGTGGGGTCAAACATAGGAAACAGAGGACTTCAGAAGCCTTCAGGCCTTTAAATACTGCCACAATATTTTTTGGCTCAGTCACTGTACACAGTATAACATATATAATGGACATAATGATGACCACGTGGGTAAAGACAAGTATTAGAACAAGTACAACAGTTGGGTAAGTTCAAAAAATAACATCAAGTAGGGTTAGGGTTAGAGTAAGGGTTTAAAACCAGGAAAAGACAACACTTATATCATGATATAACAATATCCACAATCTAAGATATAGTCAAACACCAAAATGCTTCTCAGTAGTTGGTGGGCCGTACTGTAACTCTGTAATGATAGAATAGGTAACAGATGAGTTAGATAAGAAGATTCATGCTGTAGATGGTAGGCCATAACCTAAAGTGATACCATGACATCATGAGTGAAGATGATGTGTGTATTTATACTGAATGTATGAACCTCTTCTGTCCTGCAGTAAAACACTCCCTGAAGTATATCTACACTATATCTTCTGGACTCCCAGAGTTCCCAGAGTTTGTTGCAGCTTCAGTGGTTGATGAAAATTTGGTGGTTTACTGTGACGGCAGCAAAAAGATAATTGAACCAAAACATGACTGGATAAAAAAAGTATTCGCAAATGATCCTCACCACTTCGGGGCAGTACAGAAGAGGATGTTTTGAGCAGGAGCCAGTTTTTTTCAAAGCCACAATCAACAGTTTGATGCAGCGCTTCAACCAAAGTGGAGGTACAGTATTTACTATGTTATATTTCACCTTTTACTTCATAAACTGTTGTTTATAATTATAAAAAGGATTTTGTAAGATTTGTATCAGAAATATTGTTATCAATATGTATGTATATGTATGTGTGTGTATGTATGTATGTATGTGTGTGTATATATATATATATATATATATACACACACACACAGAATGTAACTATTATAGTACAAAACTAGAGAAAAGTGTTTTTGAGTTAGTCCCTGCTGTAATAGGGACGCTGCATCACTGTTCATGGTTGGCATTTTAAAGCTTAAAGTGATGACGTGACCCACACTGATGTGAATTTTTGCATATACAACAAGAAGAATACAGGCAGACAGCGTCATCACTTACAGACAGAACAAGTACATGATTATCTGCTGTTGAATCATGAGAAGATTATAAGACTGGAAAAATAGCAGTGCATCACAAAATGCACAATATGTTTAAGATCATCTTTCCACTGGAGATTTAATTTGTACATCATTGATGACTTCTGTCTCTGTCTCTGTCTCAGGTATTCACATCTTACAGGGGGTGATTGGCTGTGAGTGGGATGATGAGACTGAAGAGGTTATTGGTTTTCATCAGTATGGTTATGATGGAGAAGACTTCATATCATATGACCTGAAGACAGAAACATGGATCGCTCCAAAACAACAGGCTGTCATCACCAAACTGAAATGGGATGCTGAGAAATATAGAAAAAATGAGAACGAGTATGGCCTTACGACGTTATTCCCTCAGTGGCTGAAGAAGTATTTGCACTATGGGAGGAGCTTTCTGCTGAGAACAGGTAGAATCACCTGACCTGATGTAGTTTAATGGACACAATCATGTTCATACAATCATGTTCATACAGTCTGCTCAGACTGAACTGCTGTTTTGTTTTCACTCCAGTCAGTCTGACATTACATTGTTGTCTGTGTTTATTTTCTGCAGCTGTAAGATTTGATCTCTTCCTAAACACTCCGTAGACGCAGACATTTTGGCTGTTTTCTTTCAATTTTGTTTCCATCGATGCTCAGACTTTGATAGCCAGAGTTCACTTTGCATGAGTTAAGTACGTTTGCTGTCTCAGCATTTCAAACTAGAAATAATTTCATTGAACTCTCTCCAGAGCTTCCCTCAGTGTCTCTCCTCCAGAAAACTCCCTCCTCTCCAGTCAGCTGCCTCGCTACAGGTTTCTACCCTCACAGAGCCTCACTCTTCTGGAGGAAAGATGGAGAGGAGCTTCATGAGGAGGTGGACCACGGAGAGATCCTCTCCAACCACGATGGAACCTTTCAGATGACTGTTGACCTGAAACTGTCATCATCCACACCTGAAGACTGGACGAGGTACGACTGTGTGTTTCAGCTCTATGGTGTGAAGGAGGACATCATAACCAAACTGGAGAAAGATCGGATCAGGACCAACTCGGGTGAGAGTGAGATCAGAGGGTGCTGAAGGGGAGTGCATGGGAATTCATGTTGAAAAAGAAAAACAGTAATAACTAAAGCTGCAAGCAGCGCTGAACGGGCCCTCGCAGTCCACACGCGTCGGGCATGTTGCTGTCGATGCATGCTGCCGTCGGGCTTGTCCACGCAACACAGTCAGTTGAGGAAGTTTTTTCCTTTATGACTTGGTGGGCTGCTCCTCCATTAAAGCACCACCTATTGGCCAATTTGCACGGAATTTTGAACAATCTTTATCGGGCCATGCCACACCATCAGCCAAAGTTTCGTAGTAATGTGGTCCAATCGTCTAGGAGGAGTTTGAAAAAGTACGTTTTTGCCGATTTTTTGAATGGAAATTTTACGCGGAAGTGGGCGTGGCCTACACCACACAATTCATCTGAATTCAAGGAACACGTAGATATAAGGTTTAAAAATATGCGACACATTATGTTGGAGTTAATAGCCAAAATCGGCTTTGTGTTGGGAATAGCGCCACCTGCTGGTAATTTTTGGTGAGTGAGTCACAGCGGCCAGTCTAGACCACCCCTATGAATTTAATTGACATAAGTGTCACGGTGTAAGCACAGTGCCAAATTTAAAAGTTAACTGGCCCCAGAGCGCCACCTAGTGTCGGCTCAGTAACCCCTTTGTCAGATATCCTCAGGAAGGCATTGGCCATAATTGTACCAAGTTTTGTGTTAATCTGACAAACCAATGTGGAGATATAAAATACTTCAATTTAAAGAGTGCCACCTTGTGGTCATCGCCCTAAATTTTGCACAGAACATCAGCGGCTCATGGGGAAGTAGAAACCTGAGTTTCATGTCATTGGGACACACCAATGTGGAGATATGCAACACTTCCTGTTTGGAACGAAATGTGCAGGAAGTTGTTATTTAATAACTTGAGCATTCTTTAAAATATCAAAATTCTTTTAATAACTTTTTGTCAGGATTGTCCACAGTATGTGCAATGTTTCGTGCCAATCGGTGAAATTGCCTGGGAGGATTTCGAAAAAGTAGGTGTGCAACATTTTGCGAGCAAGTGAAAAAAACAGTTGGTGGAAATGGGCGTGGCCTATATGACGAGATTCACTGAATGCGTGGATATGAGGTTTTTGAATGTGTGACAAAGTATATGGGAGTTATGAGCCCAAACGCACTTTCCTTTATTAGGTGTGAGTTATATTCCAAGTTTGGTGAGTTTTAGGGTATGTTCAGGCAGTGAAAAATGCGATCATTTGGGACAAAGAAAAAGAAATTATATATATAATACATAATCCTTTGAAAAACAATAGGGACCTTGCCGGTTCGGGCCCTAATAAACTATTGTTTTTTCAACAGTGAAGCCCAGTAACATGACCGGCCGCGTCACTGCTGCAGTGGTTGTTCTTGCTCTCATTCTCATCTCTGCTGCTGGATTCATTGTTTACAAAAAGAAGAAAGGTGAGAGAGAAAAAGGAAAGATTTCACAACTTTGATTTCAGTCTTTGAGTTGATTTTTTTTTTTATTCAGGTTGTAAAATAAAAACAAGCATCAGAGAAAGTAAATACAGTCAGCACTAAACAGACTGAGTATCAATGAGCAGAAGAGAGGAATAAAGTGACTAAAGATAATCTGGCATTTACAACTGTGACTGAAATTATTTGTCTTGTTCTGATTTCAGCCATCAGCCCTCCATCTTGTAAGTAAAACTTACTTTGGTTCTGTTTCAGCTGATCTGACTCACACTTCATGTTTTAGATAAAACATGTTTCACAATATTGTGCAGATTAACCTTTTCAACACTGTTTCCTGTATTTATTGTTTATAAAAGTTCAATCCAGATGTTTGTTTCTGACCTGCAGCTCCTGACAACAGCACAGAGCTCTCTGAGCAGCTGAATCCAGAGACCTGAATGACAAACACACTCAGTGACTCTCCTGGTGTCACTTTATTTACCTTTGCAGAACTAAAAGAGAGTAAAGAGTAAAATATGGCTTCTTGCACCATAAGTAACGTTATATAAAAAGGGCTGATTGAAAAGGTGGGACTGTTCTATCTGATTGGTTGTTTTATTGATTGTTGTTTTCTTCCTCTAATAATATTCAGCTGAGATGATTCCAGATGATGCGGCTCTAATTATCATTAAGTAAGAGAGTTAGCGGAGCGCTACACCTCACCATGTGAAGAGACAGTAAAGATAGTTTGGTTTTGGGACTTCTAATACCTGATTTGTTGGTGTGCTGTCAGTTGTCTGTGTAGAGTAAATGTAAGTTCTGACCCGTTCTGTGTTCTTTCTTTTACAAATAGTTCGTTTTTTAGGAGTTGTTAGCGACCAATTTAAGCTAAAAAGAGATGAAAATCCAACCGTTTCCCTCAACTTGCATGAAATCATCAGGCAGGCTGCATCGGGCCTCAACTACTTGAAGTAATGAAATATTTTTGTGATTAACGACAGAAAAAACTAATGAATAGGCTAATTAGCCTCCAAACAAAATGATCAATTGGTTGGAATGAGGTTGTTAAAGTAGGGATGCTCCGATCAGCATTTTTGGGAGCCTATCCGATCACCGATCACAGGAATCATAAATCTGCCGATACCGATCACCGATCACAGAATAGATGGGAGATTAATAATAGTAATAATAACAATAATAATCCTCAATGTCCGTAATTTACAATCTAGCCTTGTGCACCACTTAAAGTGGTAAAACCATTTGTACTAAAATAAATAATAAATACAATCAAGATCTTTATGTACCACAATCAACTTTTTATTTGTGTAAACATTACATACCCTGTCAAGAGCAACAGATGAAATAAAACAAAATTAAGCTTTTTTCCATAAGCTTTGTTGTTATATCCCTCCACAGGGTTCTCCCCAGACATGTGTAGTGTAGTGGCGCACGGTCAGCGGGGAGCGGAGTAGAGAGATCGCTTGGCAGGGTGGAGATCGCTCCTCATGGGCTGCCGTAGTTCATAAAACGGCGCTGTCTCGTTAGTAGCTGGGTTTTGTGGCTTCGGACCTCGTCGAACACTTGTTGTTCACGACGAGAAGACCGTGGCAGCCCAAAAACACCTGCTATAAAGCAGATAACATTAAAAATGACTATAGCGGCGCAGCGGGTCTTCCACCGTCTGGGGAGAACCCTGCTCCACCTTTTACTGTCCCTGCTGTGAGGCTCCGGACGTCTAAACGTTTCACTTACAGTGAGCTGAGTGACCGGTGTCTTTGGGATTTGTTGTGCCCGGGCTTGTTTCTCATACTCGCCGTATTCTGTTGTGTGGCGCGTTCTCAAATGCTGTCTCGGGTAAAAAAATAATTATATAAATATATTTATATGCGATCGGCTTTTCTTATCGGCACTTTCAGAGCCCACCGATCAACCTGTTTAGGGTCCATATCGGCCGATGACGATCGGCGGCCGATTGATCGGAGCATCCCTACGTTAAAGTGCCTCATCCGGCCAACAAGCCACCAGTTGAATAGATCTGGACTACATGTCTGTCTACCCGCTGCTAAAGCTATAAGCAAGCAAGAGGAAGTAGCAAGAATTTCCCAATGCTAACTTGCTAGTTTGACAGTGGTGACTACTGACATCAGCCAGGTTTGTTGTTTACGTTCATTTAACTGTAGAGGAAGTCTGTCTGTATGGAAGTTACTCATTCACATCATCTACTTCACACTCAGCAGGTTTGTTGCTGAGGATTGAAGGACGTGCAGTGTCAAATTTGTAGCAATTTGGAGAAACTGGCTCCCACATGGTCTTTCTCAGGTGATTTCATGGGAAGCAGATGTAAAAAGATGACAGATTAGATGATGTATGATGAGATTAGCATTGTGCAACAACTTCCTGGAGTATCACATTGCAGAAAGACAAAAAAAGACAAAGCAGAAAGTTTGAGCGTCTGAATGAGTGGAGAGGTGCAGTGAGTGCAGGTTTTCTATCCTTCAGTGATAACTGGTGGTGAGATTTACGTTAACGTAACAACAATATTTCGATAGCTAACATCAGCCTCAAGGCCCAGAATGTTTGTGGTTGTTTGGTCGCGCCATCAGCTGCTCAGGATGTCTCTCTCATTGGTTGTGAACCAGCTCAGAAAGTGCAAATTGTAACTCGTGACCACCAAACATGTTTGATGTTATCGGAGCTCTGACGAGTCTGTGAGCAGTTTAGTACAGCACATTATCAGATATTCTGAGCAGAACAGCTGGCTTATGTGTTTTCTTTCATGTGAGTGAGACATGAGGTAGTTGTTAAAAACTTAAAGGTGCAGTGTGAAGAATGTGCCATCTGTCATACGCATAACAATCAGTGGACAGCATATGACCAGAGTAACTGCTAGCTGCTGCTAACTGTAGCTGCCATTAGCTAGTTAGCTCAGTTAGCAGTGCAGCTAGTGGTTCGGACTGTGAACTCAGACCAATGAGGGAGTGTTGGTGTGTGTCTGGGGCTTTCTGGTTAGTGAGCTGACTAAACAGAGAAATCTTTAAAAAAATATATTTCCTAAACCAGTTCTTGCACATTTAACTGGGACATAATCCATGAAAGGTTCCTCCACCAGGTTGTTATCTATGGTACGACTGGTGGAACCAGACAGACAGTGATGATGGTTGGACTGCTCAGTGATCTGTGGGATTAATGTGAAATTTCCAGCAGAGTGGTAGATGTATATCGACAAATGTACAACTATGAACTTATGAGAATAAACATGTAAATTCCTTTACATTGATGAACATGAATGAATGATGAACTCAAATGTGTTCTTTCTTTTTGTGCTGATAAAATCCTCACATTTTTACACGTTTGGTCCACATGCTCATTTCAGTCAGACAACTCACGTTTGAAATGTTTATTACAAGCAGAACATAGCTAGGTTTGTTTGGCGTCTAGGCTCTGACCTCACCACTCCCCGCGGATATGTTTACATGAGATATTGGGGAGTGATGATTAGATATACATTTCCCCTAGACAGAGCCTGCAGGTGGATGCTGGGGTGGAGGTGGGCTGAAAGAGAAGGCGGTGATGCTTGCGCAGAGCAACATCAGCATTGACGAGCCAAAGGGGGAGAAGCGAAATTCATGCATTTAAATAACCCGCTCAATAGAGAGGGTGCGCTTGTGGGATGGTCTGGAGAGAGAGGTGTATCACGTGTGTACATGGCAGTGAAGCTCGAGTTGACTGCCTGAACTAGCTCGCAGGCGTCGCTTCATTTGTGACGACACTTCAATATATTACCTGAACATTCAGTGTTCTCACAGAGAATTTGAATGAGGAGATTGATATCAATGTGAACTCTGAGCAGAGTTAGCTCCCAGACAAGGTTAGCTTAGCTTAGCATGAACACTGAAGTTAGAGATTAAACAGCGAGCCAGTATCTCTGTTAAAGGAGCCTTCTGTCAACTAAACAGCTGACTGACTGATGTCCTGTAACGCTTCACCTGTGAGGTCATAAGATACGTTTAGAAAGAAAGCGAAACAGACTGAGAGACTCAGAATGAGATACATGTTGAAACATGTTTATTCACAGAAGTGATTGATGTACAAGAGACATACAACAATAATAGAAATGACTTAAACACAGAAGAACCCTGAGAGAAAATGATTAAATGTTACTATATAATACTCTAAATAATCAATATCACCTGTTTCTGTGTGATTCCTGACTGTTTTGTGCTCATCCTTCACTAACATCTACATGGTAATTGCTCTATAATTCAATAGAAAGAGTCCTTCTGACCTGTTGATAACTGGCTCATTGAATAAAAACATCGGGAATGTACTGATGTTGCTGAACAGGGTGTAACACTTGTGCCCAGTCGAACGAGGTCAAGCACAAGCTGTCTGATCATCCCCACAATTTACTATAAACAGCTTTAAACACGCCCAAATACCTGGTTTGTGTTTAAAGGGCCAGAGTTTAGTTCAGTGTTGAGGAGAAATGTCAGAAGCATAGAAGCAGTTGAGGACGAAGCGTTATTTACAGACTGAACCGAACTAATGATTGATCAAACTGACTGAATGAATGAACTGGAATGTCAGAAAGTGACAGAAGCTTTAAGCGCTGTGAGTTCAGAGCCGCAGACTTTGGAAGAGTTTAAAAAAGTGGTCTGACTTCAAGCGAGAGGTCAAGAGATGCATCTCTGTGCACAGTGAGTGTACGAGCTCCTGGAGGAGGAGAGAGGATCCTCGCGCTCCCTCCAACTGATGAACCATCATCATGATCATCATGGACCGGTACATCAGTACGGTCTCTGAAAATAACTCACTCTCACTGAAATTGTGCATTGACAGTGTCCTCTAACAACACCAAAGCAGCTGTTGTATCATGTGTCACAGTCATTACATACAGCTACAGCTCTTAGTGCCGTTTAAAGGAGCTGATAATAGGTCACACCTGAAGGTGTTCTTACTCCCCAACTATACAGGAATGACTTTGACATATTTTTTACATGTAATAGATATTTAAGAGACCCATGGGAATGAATAAAATATCATTAGTTCTCATACAGAGATTATTAGATGGTCTTCAGAATCATTCACCAAAAAGTGTCTCAATTCAGCTGATTCTACCATCACACAGTTTAACCACAAAACCCAGGTGTGTCCTGTGGAGGAGCTTCACTTGACACGAGCTTCTCTAAACTGAGGAGTCTCTAAAATATTGACAGTATGATGTTTTTCTGTATCTTTGTCATCATGGTTAATGTGTAAAATTAGACAATTATTGATGTATGGTTCATTCATGAGGGTGATTTAATTCAGTTTTAAAACAGACCAGCATGAATGCAAATCTTGGCAACAAGGAAGAAGGTAGGGAGTTCACTAAAAAATCTGAAGCCTGGGTTCTGTGGTCAGGTCTGTTTGAAGATAAGAATATTTCTGGGTTAATAATTAGTCACTGTTAACACTGTATTGTATGTGAGGGGTGTTGATAAGTCCTTATCAAAAAATAGTCCAAACGTAGAAAACTGAGCGACTGAAAGTGAAAAACATGATGAAACATGTTCAATCACTGTAGTGAGTTGGGAGCAAAAAACATTAAGTGTACGAGCAACATTTAACAATAACGGAATGACATATACAGAGGTAACACCTGAAGAGTAAAAAGAAAAAAACATATGTAAGCACAGTTACCATATAATACTGTACATTAATAATATCACTCCGTTCTGTGTGATTCTGACTAAAAGCTTGTTTGTGTACGAGGTAAATCCGACAAAGTCAGATTTTAAGCTTGATTAAACTTTGGTTGAAGTCAGATGATGATAATTTGAGACACTTTCAAATCCTTCAACACAATCCCCACCTCTAATAGACACAAGGAGAGGTGAACTACAAGTAGAAGCACGTTAAACAAGTTTTTAATTACAGGTGAAGTTGAGAGAGAGAGAGAGAGATGAAGAAAGAATAAAGATGAAGAATGATGAACAAGAAACATTACACATAAAATTAGTGTTGTGCGTCATCTACTATACCAGCTGCCATAAAGGGTCAAGCCTAACCCATCAGAGACAGGTTACATCCATAGCCGGTCTTAACATAGAGGCATAGGTAGGTGGTTGCTTGGGGCCCCTCCACCAGCAGTGGTAGGGGGGCCCCCACCAACCTCCAAAAAAAAAAAGGAAAATAAGAAATTTATCACCATGAACGCTTCAAAAACGTGGTAAATTTTATTATTTTGTAATTAATTCTTAAAATGTCAAATTCATGGGTATCTGTCTCACATACATCCCCTACTTTCACAATGAAATGGACTAGTCCGTGACGGACTGCAAAAGATGACCACAAACGACACTCCAGGCCAGTTGGTGGCGGTAATGCAACGTTTGCCAACCGCCAATAAACCACACAGAAGAAGAAGAAGAAGAAGAAGAAGAAGAAGAAGAAGAAGAAAAAAACGAAAACGAAAACAAACAGACGGAGTAAAAACTAAAATGAAACGAAACTATCCAAGCAGTTCGAGTAAACGGAAAAAGAAGAAAGACGTGGAGAAATATATAGCAAAGCTGACAAACTATTTTACCACTGCTGTTACCGGGGATACAGTCAACAACGTCCAAAGTGTTGGATATGCCAGCGGCGCCGCAGCAGCTAACGTTAGCTGTGAAGTACCTGACGTTGACACAGACAAGTGGAGCAGTTGTCCAGTGACGGCCATTTTGACAGCGATGATGACGATGATGATGACGATGGTGGGGTTCTGGTGAGTCAACCTAGCTCTGCCAGTTATAACCCTGCACTGCATGAAAAGTGGGATTTTCGTCAGTATGCGGCACTGTAGATTGTCGTGGAATTTCAGGTTTGCGACAATTAACAGCAAACACCCAATTTCCAAGAGTTGTCGGAAATTGACATGGGCCTTGCTTGGCAGTTGTCCCCCATGACCCCCCTCCCCCTGATTCTAGTGGCTTTAACATGTAAAGGAAAATGCTGTGAGCCACACAAATGCACATCAGGGTAGCAGGGGGAGTTTTACCCCAGGTGACATTTTTCTAAAAGGTATTAACTTCATTTTAAGAAAATCTCTGGTATAAATAGATGAGGCTCAGTATAGCCTAATTATAGACTCTTACATTTTAGCTTGAATGGATTTATTTAATTAAAGTATGCTAGATTAATTACTGTGTATGTCATTAGCAGTGTTGGGTGTAACGCGTTACTTTGTAAGTAAATCACATTACTTTTTTCAATAACGAGTAGTGTAAGGCATTACTGTTCTGAATTTAGTAATCACATTACAGTTCACCAAGCTCGTTACTTACGTTACATTGCTCGGTTCATCAATTTTAAGAGCATTGTCCCACGCATCACACATGGCGGGCTGGGGCGGCGGCCGCCAATTTGACGAGTTTCTCGCTAGATTCAGCGACTTTTCAGACCCTCTTAGCGACTTTATTTCTGAAAAGCTACGAGTGACAAATTTAGGGACTTATTCAGATCATCGGGGGAAAGGCGAGAAATATATTACATTGTAATTCACATGCTGCTCAGAGTAATCGCAGAGCACGGCTCCTCTGCAGCAGCGCCGGGCTCTCTGCCCTCCTGCCCTCCTGCGCAGGCAACAGGCCGGTGTGTGTATGGGGGCCGGCTGGGGCAGCAGGAGGGTTGGAGGGGAACGTAAGGAAAATAACTTGACTGTAAGGTGCACTTTGCCCGTGTTGGAAACCTCTCCTCACCACTTCTAACAATACCTCAAACTTAACGAAGCACCTACAGAGACAGCACGCACACACAAATCTTGTTGCTAAGGAACTGTGGTCTAACATGAATGAGACGCCAAGACAGAATGTAACGAGTAATGTAACTAATTACTTTCTCCAGGCAGTAATCTTGTAATGTAAGGCATTACTATTTTTGAGAGTAATGTGTAATATATTACTTTTTTGAGTAACGAGCCACAACACTGGTCATTAGCAATGGCCAGTGTTATGTTGAAAAGATTATTTATTCTTTTTTTTTTCTCTCCTGGGAACAAATAAAGATAAAACGCCAGTTGTTAAGAAGTTAAAATGTGCATGACATATTTTGAGATAAATAAGGTATTGAAATGTATAAATCATTTCTGTTTAAAATGTGTGACATTAAAATATAATTTCATGGGTTCTGAATGTTTTAAAAGAAGTTGAAAAGTTGTTCTTATTACGTGTGAGAGTTCATGACCTGTAAGGGTTAGGGTTAATGGTGTCGAGCAGCTAGCACCAGCACCTTCCTTCCTTTGCCTTTCCTCAACAAATTCATTCGTGTCTTTGAGGATGTCATAAATAAATCATATAAATTGTTTGTGTGTGTGTGTGTAAAAATATATATATATATATATATATATA
>CAEMYA010001349.1:26166-52211 GCA_903131615.1 Diplodus sargus
TATATATATACCGTGTTGACCCGAATATAGGACGAGGTTTTTTTCGATGAAAATTATGTGAAATAGTGGGGTCGTCTTATAATCGGGGTCTAATTGTTGACACATGCTGATAGTTGTCTGGATCGCTACACGACCGTAACAGCAGAGGGCGCCAGCTTATTGTAGAGACGTCAATGACACTGTGGCTGGTGTCATCTGTCAATCACAGCGGAGAAGAAGTGACAGGAGATGAAAAATGGAGAGACGCGGTGATTTTACACAAGACGGAGCAAAGTGGATCAAAAGTGGGGCAAGTTAACAGACATCTGATCTGAGGCGGAGCTATGATGCTAATTTTAAGATAATGGTGATCAATGCAGAGGACGCGCCAAACAACTGTCAGCCAGGCAAGAAATATGGAGTTACGGAGTGTAACGTCAGAAGATGGCGGGTCCTAAAAGACCGTCTGAAAACGTTAACAGTAAGAGAAAAGCTTATCGTGGTCCTCTAAGCTGCTGCTTCCAAGAGACTGACAGGAGGGAATGTGAGCTTGTTATTGAGAAACGAATTTTGGTTATCAGAGTCTTTTTCTGAAGATTAGTCTTTAAAAGAGGGGTCGTCTTATAATCAGGGTCGTCCTATATTATATATATGACCTTACATCATGATTCATTTCCATCAGTATGTGCCACAGACGAACGCGAACTTCACAGGCTGTAAATTGTCGTTAACTGCCAAAAGGACAGTTGTTTTCTTATTCTTCATCATGGGTGACTATTAAGGCCCCCACACACCGCGCAGACGTCCAACTGCCTTATCCGACCACTCTATTCCCCCCCTCCCACACACCGCGCTGATTCGCCAGCACACCGCCAATCAGAACGGCCATTCAGCTGGCACACAGCCAATCAGAGAATCCAATGGCTCAGACGTCCGACAGCCCTCCTCCTCAGACTTTGCATGCTGAGTCGGAGCAGACAACGTCCAAACGGCTCCGAAAGCTTCCGACGCAGCAGAACACACCGAACAGAAATGTTCCCAAACTCGTCCGAGTCTCTCCAAACGCTTCAGACGTCCAACAGTTGGGCCGGTGTGTTGCTGCCTTTAGCTTATGTATTACACTTTGTGTGTTCTTCGTTCTCTGTCTTCATTTTGGAGTAAAGAAGTGTATGCAGGGTTTAGGGCCCCCATACATACCTTCGCCTTGGGCCCACAAACTGCTAAATCCGGCACTGGTTACATCACTGTGCTGCTGCAGGTTGCAAATGTCAACAGGTTGTAGTTGTTTCTTAAAGGTGTGTCAGTGCAGGATAAGTGGACTAACAGTGTGTTTGTCCTTACAGCTCCTGACAACAGCTCTGAGCTCTCTGAGAGACTGAATGAAGACACTTGAGTTACACAAACAATCTGGATGACTTCAGATGAGACGGCAAAACTATCAGCGATGATACAAAACGACATAGTGTGATTGGTAGCAGCATGTTACATGATTGACAGTGACCAAGCAACCCAAAACCTGTAGCCTGTTCCTGATAGGTGCATGGAAATATGTGATGTCACATGTTTTTCCCCATTAGAGCTCTGCCCACTTCAAACATGCAGCACGTGATTCTGGAGAAACATAGTTGATTGTTGAGTCTCATTCCCAGGTCATCAGATACCAGAGCTTTGGGTCGGCAGCTGTGAAACTCTCAGCCTCTATTTCATACATGTCTTTGCTGCCATCTAACGGCTGTTTAGTGGTATTAAATACAGTATTACAAACAGGGCTGTGACACTTGTATTGTGGAGCCTGATTCCCTTTCAAGTGGATAAGATGAATATCTTACACACACTGAGTACTTTAAGGAATCCAGGTTTGACTGGTTCTGTCCAAACTGAAACCTTTGTAGAATATATGTGCTCATTTTTATTTCAAAATATGTTCTAAAAAAAAATACTTTTACACTTTTTAGAATAATTTCAATATTTTTTTCCTCTCTGTTGACTTTTTGGTTATGCTGAAAAGCTTGAATGTCTGAATAATTCTGCGCTGTCCCATTCCTCTTGTTCTTCTGCTTTTTAATTTAAAAAAGTCAATTAGATGAATCATGAAAGCACTTCCTGTATCAGGGCTCCATTTTTTTCATGACAGTAAATCAAGCAGCTGAATCAGTGTGTCTGATTAGATACACAACACATGTGAAGCTTATTAGTGGTAACTGAGTGAAACTCTACACACATTGTTCTGCTACAGAGCTGCTTCACAGCTGACTGCAGATGCCTCAGTGTCTCAGAGGCTGACACTGAATCACTTACAGTTTAATTGGTGTGTACTTTGTTTGTTAGTTATTTTTTAAATGAACTTTGATCACCTGAAATTTGTGGCCACACTACTGACTTTATTGTAGAGCATATCAGTATCTTATGGGGCGCCGATTGTAAAGTGTTGCATGCTAAAATAAACAACAGCTTTTCCCCACATTTAGCAACAAAACATTTTTAAAAAACATATGTGAATTTTTTTGTTACTTTTGACCAGATTTACAGCAACATTTGTGGACTTTGATATTTACCTTTCTTATAAAAAACATAATTTCAATGTCAAATCTACATAAAAAATCTAAATCTAACTGTTAAATGTTAAATCTAAATCTACATGTTAAATTTAAATATAAATATTACATTTTAATATAAATGTTACATTTAAATATAAATGTAAAATATAAATATAAATATTAAATGTTAAAATGTTAAATCTAAATGTCACGGGTGAAACTAAATATTTAGCTGATATGCAAATCTACTCTGACTGTCACTGGAAGTACCAAAATAAGAGCTCATTGACACAAGCGAGCGCTATCCGCGGTCTTCTCCAGGTAGCCAGACGGAGGATTGCACTGCACTGTCACGTCTCCTCACAGTGCTCTTTGCCTGCCAGCATGTCCAGCGACTTAGCTGGAAACATTGGTAGGGCCGTTTTGGTGGAAATGCAGAGTTTCAGCAATGCGTCTGCAGACAGTGACAGTAGCCCTTTTCACAGAGTCGCCGCATCATCGCCACCACTGTGTAATTCACACAGAAAGCTGGTGCTGCAGAGAGGGAGGTGTGGCGGTATACTTCATGATGATGACGTCTGTATGCTTTTTTCAAGGTGTTTCCCTAGGTGTCTACCTGTCAATCTAAACATGTACGCGCTGACTGTTTATAATCATACGGATGCTGTTATAATGTGTTGTGATTGAGATCCTGACCCACCAAACATCCAAACAAGTGACAAAGTTAAATTTTTTGCTGTAAATTATCTAATTACATAATCACTATCAGTGAACTGGACGCTGTGTGTCGGTCGGGAGGACTGACCATCACGGTGATTTTTTTTCAACACAAACACTTTTTTGCCAGTGACATGATTATAAACAGTAAGCAGGTACATGTTTAGATTGAAAGGTAGACACCTGGGGAAACACCTTAAAAAAAACACACAGACGTCATCATCATCATGCATACCGCTATGGCGATAATGCGGCGACTCTGTGAAAAGGCCTACTGTCGCTGTAGTTGCAGACACATTGCTGAAAATCTGTATTGCCGCCCTACTAATGATTCCATCTTAAAAGTGCCCGTAGCACTCCCATTGAAAATGAGTTTGACCCGAAAACAAAAATACGGTAAATCTTAAAAGTGCCTCTTTTTTCTTTTACATGAAGGTTTGACTCATATACATTCACAAAAAAAGCCAAGTTTGCATTTTGGCGAGAGTTTTACTTTAAGTTATTGCTTGTGAAATCATTTCAGTCTGTCAGATCACCAGCAGAGGAAGGACTTCGACCATATTATCATAAAAAGGGAGCCAATTCTTTCTATCATCCCACAATAAAATTGTATTCCATACCCTGATGTTGCAAGATAGTTAAATACAAAAGAAATATTTTGATAAATGAAATCTAATAAGAACAATAATGATAATAATAAGTCACAATTAAAATTAAGTGGGAAAAACTATTATAGTAATAATAATGCTAATTTCTCCTGGGAGGGCCAAATTCCTGGATGGCTTCAGGTCTGCACAATGTGCTGAGTCAGAAGTCTTCACATGTGAGAGACAAATGAGTCACCCGCCCATCTTCAGTCAGGACAGAAACACTCTCACTTCCTTCTGCCAGGATAAACAACAGGAAACAGCTGATCCTTCATGAGTCGTCTTTATCAAATCAAGATGAGAACGTTATTGTTGTTGCTTCTCTTCTGTCACGTTTCATCAGCAGGTAAGATCACATTTTAAACCCTTAAACTCTTTAAACTTCACAGTCCACTCGACTCTTTCCTCCAAATTTGGTTTCACTTTTACTTCAACTTGATCAGACCGTTTTAACTGAATCATACTGACTTCATCATATTTCTGAGTGGTGATGATGAGTGTGTGTTCATACTGAATGGAGGCTGTTTGTTCTGCACATTACATTTAAAACTTTTGCATTTTGATTCTTCACAGCAAACACATACACTTCATATCATATTTATATTTTCACTGAGCATCATATTTATGATTAGTGTTATTTATAAGCTCCTTTGTTTGTTCCGCAGTGCTACACTCCATGAAGTATTTCATAACTTCATCAACTGGAATCCCAAACTTCCCAGAATTTGTGCTGACAGTGGAAATGGATGAACATCTGATGGGGTACTGTGACAGCAACAAAACGATTGATGTAAAGGACATTGCTAAATCATTCTTCAAGACGTATCCTGAGCGGTTGGAGTGGTACAGACAAGGGTGTTTTCAGTTTTTGCCAAACATCTTCAAAGCCCGCACCAACAGCCTGATGAGTCTCTACAACAAAACTGGAGGTACAGTATGTAACATGTTATAGTCTGTTTAACTTTTTACTGTTCTGCATCTTAGTTGTAAAGTGACCCAGGGCCTCAAGATACCAATCAGTTCAAACTCTAACATCATTTTACACAAAACCTGAAATAGATTCATGTAAAGTAAACCATCAGTTTGTCTTCAGTGGTCCAGCCACTAACTGTCATTCATCATGTCAAAATTAATCAGCTGCTATTTAGACTTGTTGCTGAAGCTGTTAAACACAAACTACTGATAATAATCTGATTCGTGATCACACGATTAAAAAAACAGCAGTCGTCACACAATGTGCAATGTTTTTAAGATAATTTTTCCACTGAATGTTTCTTCTGTGAATCAGTGTTAATTACAGTCTCTGTCTCTGTCTCAGGTGTCCATGTTTTACAAGAGGCGGGAGGCTGTGAGTGGGATGATGAGACTGATGAGGTCAAAGGTTTCATTCAGTTAGGTTATGATGGAGAAGACTTCTTGAAATGGGATCCAAATACATTTACATGGATCGCTCTAAGACCTGAGGCTGTCACAGCCAAACTCAGATGGGATGCTGATAAAGATATGATAGAACAATTTAAGAATTTTCCTCAGATGTATCCAGAATGGCTGAAGAAGTATGTTAACTATGGGAGGAGCTTTCTGCTGAGAACAGGTAGGATCACCTGACCTGATGTAGTTTATTAGACACAGTGATCTTCATATAGGCTGCTCAGACTGAACTGTCATTGTATTATTAATCCAACCTGTCTGACATCAGCTTTTTTGTAGTGGTTACATTTGTTTTAGTCCTGACCAATCACAGACATCTTTGGGTGACATCACTCGCCATCAAAGCTCAGACTGTGATGCCACAGTTAGTTTAAGGAAAGTGATTTTACAATAGAAATAGTTACACTGAACATTGACACTGTGATTGACGACCTGACTGTGAATCATAAGAACAGACAGACATTGTTCTTCTCTGACTGTAGTGAGTGTCTTTAGTGGTGGTGTAGTTCCCTCCTCTGTCTGTATACAGATCATGTGGAGGCTGTGTAGCAGATGTGTTGTTATGTACCCTGTCATTATTACACTGTGGTCTGGATACATGGAGCACATTACTTGGCCTCCATCAACACTGTCCTCCTGCTTTTTAAGAAAATAAGCATTTCCAAACTGTCACAGGCACATTGTCGACATGATTCGCATCATGCTGCTGGTTTCACACTATTCACCTGATCAACAGTTTGCAGCAGTGATGTGCCAACAAACATAGTATTGAAACAAAATAGTGCAGATGAAGTCTGCTAGCAAGTAAAAAAGGATGTATATGATGCATCATTTTTAATATTTTAAAAGGTTTGCAGATGTTTCTTAAGGAATGAAATGCATCCAATACATTTGTTGAAAGCATTTTCACACCTTTTGTTATTGATTCTGAATGTAGTTTCTTCATCTTTCTTTTACCTTGTTTCTTTTCCTCTCACTCCTCTTTAATATCTCTCTTTCCTCTCCAGAGCTTCCCTCAGTGTCTCTCCTCCAGAAGACTCCCTCCTCTCCAGTCAGCTGCCTCGCTACAGGTTTCTCCCCTCACAGAGCCTCACTCGTCTGGAGGAAAGATGGAGAGGAGCTTCATGAGGAGGTGGACCACGGAGAGATCCTCCCCAACCACGATGGAACCTTCCAGATGAGTGTTGACCTGAACCTTTCATCAGTCACACCTGAAGACTGGACGAGGTACGACTGTGTGTTTCAGCTCTCTGGTGTGAAGGAGGAAATCATCACCAAACTGGAGAAAGATCGGATCAGAACCAACGAAGGTAAGAGTGAGATCAGAGGGTGCTGAAGGGGAGTGCATGGGAACTACAACAAAAACAGTAATACTAAACTAATTAACTGTTTTAATTTGTTCTACCCTGCGTCATCTGCATCAGTCTTAATTTATTGTATTCAACAGTGAAGCCCAGTAACATGACCGTCCTCGTCACTGCTGCAGTGGTTGTTCTTGCTCTCATTCTCATCGGTGCTGCTGGATTCATCGTTTACAAAAAAAAGAAAGGTGAGAGAGAAAAAGGAAAGATTTCTCTACAAATTAAAGGCAGAAGTGATGTGAAAGTAAATACAGTCAGCACTAAACAGACTGAGTATAAACAGATACTCAGTCTGAGTGAGTAGAAGAGAGGAATAAAGTGACTAAAGATAATCTGGCATTTACAACTGTGACTGAAATTATTTGTCTTGTTCTGATTTCAGCCATCAGCTCTCCATCTTGTAAGTAAAACTTACTTTGGTTCTATTTCAGCTGATCTGACTCACACTTCATGTTTTAGATTAAAACATCACATAATTGTGCAGATGAACCTTTTCAACACTGTTTCCTGTATTTATTGTTTATAAAAGTTCAATACAGTTTGTTTGTTTCTGACCTGCAGCTCCTGACAACAGCACAGAGCTCTCTGAGCAGCTGAATCCAGAGACCTGAATGACAAACACACTCAGTGACTCTCCTGGTGTCACTTTTTTTAGCTTTGATGAACTTAAAGAGTGAAAGATGGCTTCTTGCAATAATAGTAAAGTTATATAAAAATGACTGATTGAAAAGGTGGGACTGTTCTATGTACTATGGCTCTGATTGGTTGTTTTTTCTTAATTGCTGTTTTCTGGTGGTCACAGTGATTATTTTTGCCAATTTTCTAAAATCAAATTTTAAAAATCCCGTAGACTTCTTGTGGAGAGAACCAGGGCGATGCTAAGTTCAGGGTTAGCCTCCAAAAATAGGTTATTGCTGCACCACTCTATAGATGGAGAATATGGAGTTTGGTCTATCATGGAGCCAGTGCGTCTCTCGTGTGAGCAGTGAGAAGAGTTTGCACTCAGTGATGGCGGTACCAGCTGGCCCGCTGATGTAGTGGAAGGAAGTGCTTGCGCTGGGGCGTGTGCTCTGACCAGTGTTTGGAGGTCGATAGGTGCATTTCCGTTGATGGCCTTGAAGGCCAGCACCATCGTCTTGAATCGGATGCGAGCTGCAACAGGAAGCCAGTGAAGGTCACAGAGGAGGAGGGTCACATGGGACAATTTGGGTAGATTGAAAACAAGGCACACTGCAGTGTTCTGGATAAGCTGCAATGGTTTACTCACAGAGCTGAGAGTCCAGCCAAGAGCGAGTTGTAGTAGTCCAGGCGGTAGATGACCAGCGCTTGGACCAGGAGTTGCGTTGCATCCTTCAGGAAAGACCGGATCCTGCGGATTTTATAGAGGGCAAATCTGCATGATCGGGCCACAGCAGTGATGTTGGGGGTGCAGGATAGCCCGTCGTCGAGGATTACACCCAGGTTCCTCACAGTCGATGAAGGCGATACCGTGATGTCCTCGACACTGACTGACAGGTCCATGCAAGGGCAATCTTTCCCCGGGATGAAGAGGAGTTCAGTTTTACTAAGGTTGACTTTGAGGTGATGTGCAATTGTCCAAGTGGAGATGTCTGCCAGACATTCCAAGATGCACATTGCAATGTGGGTGTTGGAGGAGGATGGGGGAAAAGAGAGGAGCAGTTGGGTGTCGTCTGCATAACAGTGGTAAGAGAATCCATGTGATGTGGCTGCAGAGCTCAGTGATCTAGTGTATCGTGAAAACAGAAGTGGTCCTAATACTGAACTTTGAGGGACACCAGTTTCCAGAAAGCAGGGTTTGGACAGAGAGCCATTCCATGTGACCTGAAAGGTGCGATTTGTCAGGTATGATGTGAACCATGTAAGAGCAGAGTCAGTGATGCCAAGTTCAGCCAGAGCGGAGAGGAGGATTTGAAGGTTGATTGTGTCAAACATAGAAGATAAGTCGAGGAGAATGAGGACAGATGAATGGGACGAGGCTGAAGCCTGACTGATTGGGGTCAAGGAGGACAGTTGGTTGTAGACAGCGCTCCAGGGTTTTAGAGAGTAATGAAAGAACAGATACAGGTATGTAGTTTCGGGTGTCAGATGAATGAAGAATGGGTTTCTTTAGGAGTGAATTTACTGTATCTGTCTTGAAAGGAGCTGGAATAACGTCTGAAGTGAGGGAGGAGTTGATCAGGGTGGTGAGGAATGGCAAGATGTCATGTGTGATGTCTTGGAGAAGTGAGGAGGGAGATGTATATCGACAAATGTATGACTATTAACTTCTGAGACTAAACATGTAAATTCCTTTACATTGATGAACATGAATGAATGTTAAACTCAAATGTGTTGTTCTTTGTTTTTGTTCTGATGTTTGTCTTTTCAATAAAATCCTCACATTTTAAGTTTGGTCCACATGCTCATTTGTGACGACACTTCAATATATTACCTGAACATTCAGTATTCTCACAGAGGATTTGAATGAGGAAATTGATATCAATGTGAACTCTGAGCAGAGTTAGCTCCCAGACAAGGTTAGCTTAGCTTAGCATGAAGACTGAAGTTAGAGATTAAACAGCGAGCCAGTATCTCTGTTAAAGGAGCCTTCTGACAACTAAACAGCTGACTGACTGATGTCCTGTACTTCACCTGTGAGGAGGTCATAAGATACGTTTAGAAAGAAAGAGAAACAGACTGAGAGACTCAGAGTGAGATACATGTTGAAACATGTTTATTCACAGTAGTGATTTGAGCTGATGTTAAAACAAATTAAATGTACAAGAGACATACAACAATAATAGAAATGATTTAGATACTTAGGAACCTTGAGAGAAAAGTATTAAGTTTTACTAAATAATCAATATCATCTTTTTCTGTGTGATTCCTGACTGTTTGGTGCTCATCCTTCACTAACATCTACATGGTAATTGCACTATAATTCTACAGAAAGAGTCTTTCTGACCTGTTAACTGGCTCATTGAATAAAACCATCTGGAATGTACTGATGTTGCTGAACACTTGTGCCCAGTCGAACGAGGTCAAGCAGTTTAACATCAATACAAACAGCTGATGTGGGACTGACAGGTCGTCATCTGATCTGGAACACATACTCTGTTTGTGTGAGAGGTTGAACGACCCACTGTGGGTTTAAATGGTCTTTGGAATCATTCACCAATAAGTGTCTCAATTCAACTGATTCCACCATCACAGTTTAAGCACAAAACCCAGGTGTGACCTGTGGAGGAGCTTCACTTGACACAAGCTTCTCTAAAACATAGTTCGTGTGAAACTGAGGAGTCTCTGAAATATTGACAGGATGCAATTTTTTGTCATGAATCTGCATATTTCTGGATCTTTATCATCATAGTTAATGTGTAAGATTAGACAATTATTGATGTATGGTTCATTCATGAGGGTGGTTTATAACCAACTCACTTTAAAAAGATACCAGCATGAATTCAAGTCTTACCATCAGGTGTCGCTCACTTGAAGTCAAAGACAGTCTCAGTCTGAGCCAATCTCTGAATCGCATCTGTTTTGATATCACCACAGTTGGTGTGGTCAGGTGTTTCTGAAGATAAGGACTTTGCCAAATAAACTGTCGTATTCAATGTCAATACTTTACTTACTATGAGGGGTGTCAGTGAGGACTGGATCACTTGGAGACATTTGCTTATTTTTCTTCTCAGAACAGAAACTCTCTCTAAAAGGGTTCAAACTCTCGCGAAAGACACAACGAGGGAAGGAAGAAGGCGTGTTATCCAAACAGGAAACACCTCCTCCCTTTATTCACATCATGAAGACTCAACTCCACTGACTCAACTCAGCTGTTACGTGGATTAAATTTACTTCTCATCAAAACATGAAGATCTTCATTCTCTTGCTTCTCTCGAGCCACTTTGCATTTTCAGGTAAGATAACTTTCCTTGAATTACTTCCTGAAAGCAGTTTATGAAACACAGAACAGTTCAGCAGTAAACTAGTGACCTGAAGATGGAGGCTGCCTGTCTTTATATTTCAGATCAACCAGTCTGTCCAGCTCAGGGTTCAGATTATGTGAAAATGAATTAGGATGTTCCTCTAGAGTTCCTAAATAACTTTGATTTGTGTTTAACTTCGGAACAAGCACAGATCAAAGTCTGTTGTCAGGAGCATACTGTAATCCTAAAGCCTGTATTACTGTGCTGTGTTACTGGAGGCTGTATGTTGTGTGTGGGGTGAAACATGGGAGACAGATCTACCAATATTTTACTACAGTTTTAATATCTGTAGAATATGTCACAGACACTAGGACACTCTTTTACTTTCACTTTCTCTTTGTAGCCCCCTCTCGTCCCCCCCTCTGGCTTCCTCGCTCTTTCAGCGGAATAAAAACAAATTACGTCATCGTGTGTTTCTATAATTATCTAGAAAGTCAAACTCTATGTAAACAGACGGGGCAGGCAGGAGCAACACAGCTACCACACAGTTCACAGGCATCCAGTGTGTCCAGCCTGTTAGGTGGTTCAGGAAGATGTGGACTGATGTTGTTGTTAAACAGAGTTGTTCTTTGTTTTTTATCGAGTACAAGAAGATGAGAAGCTTCTTTATGATGAGGCAGTTATAGAAGATGATCAACTTTAATGCCCTGTCACAGGATCAGAATACTTTATTAATCCTTGGGGGGAATTGTTTTTGTTCCAATTTCCAATAGACGACTGAAAAACAACAGTCATTGAGAAACTTTATTGAAAGTCATTGCACAATAGCAAACATACAGAATGAAAAGACAAACCACAGTTCATTTTATAACTTTCAGACTCAGTGTGTGTCTTCTAACAGTAAACTGACTTCACTTCTGGTTTGTGACCTCTGTGTGTCTCTCAAGGATGGCAGTGCTGGTTGATATCACCTTAAAATAATGCTACAATCTTTGTAGGCTGTATTACTACAAATAATATACATTTTGATATAAAAAAAAATTTCTCAAATCAAATTAATTCTAGGAGTGGACAACAAAATTAATACCTTAATACCTTGATATCTATATTGCAACAATATTCAAAAAAATTAAACACTTTGAGTGTAGGAACATTAATATTGTTTACTTTCTAATTTATGTTATCAAGTGTCGCTGTTGTAATTGGCACTCATGTCATAAATAGGAGCCAACCTTTTGCCTGGAATGATGTTTCCACCCGGACAGGTAAATCGTTTTTGACCACTTACCCTCACGCTCATGCTGTGTTTAGCTGACGCTGAGACTGGTTGTTGCTGGATTTAAGTTTTTATTGTTTTGTTTACAAAGGAGAAGTTTTATCTTTGATCATTGAAAGAACACATATAAATGATAATAAATGGATAAAGTGTTCAAGACAGAAACTGTGTCGAAGTGTGAATCAACCAGAAGCGAGTTAATTAGCGCTTCAATTAAATTATCTCGCAGGAAGCAACTCAGTAGCTTAAAGCATTGGCTTAGCTCCTATATTAAGATTTCTTATCAATAATTATCAGTAATGTGGATATAACATTGATCGGATGAGGACAAGTATAACAACAAGTAGAATATTCTGGTAAATTCAGACAATTATATTAAATTATGTTGCATTTAAACCAGGAAAAGACAACACTTATATCATGATATAACAATGTAGGAAAGGTAAAGTATATATCATATGGGCCTCACACGGACGGCACCATGATATATAATGTAGGAGACACTACCTTGATAATATGATAATTAACCACTGTCAATCAATGACAGTTTTAGACTGGGCACCACCTTCATGTTGATTTAATCTGAATAACCCGAAGGACGTTATTCAGAACCGGACCATACAAGTTTGGCTTGGACAATTGGAATCAATTTAAATCAGTCTGTTAAAATTCAAATGTATATTTGATCTCCTATTCTGAAGTAGTGAATTCTTTGCACGTATCCATCGGTTCTCCACATTAAAAGTTTCAGACAAAGACAAACGATTATATATGTTTATTGACTAAATAATTAGGGCTAACATAAATGAACTGACAATTTTAGACAAACAACAGATAACAGAGAATGTAAAGATTATAATTAGGAAAGTAACACAGTTATGTGACCCTCGGCAGATGGTAAAGTTAAAGGGTCGGGTTTTATATCTATTAAATATTACGGGAGTAATTTTTAATACTAACGAGACCCTAATCTCAATTCTCTTAAGTTCATAGGATAGAAGTCAGAACTTAGGCAGAAGTCATAAACTAAACAGAAGTCAGAACTTTAGACACCACTCATTCTCACGTGTGTGGATCCAGCTGTATGAAGACGTTCAGCCTGTTTTGTCTGGGAGTCAGGAGGTCCTGAAGCTTGGTCTCTTTGAGGGTTCAGTGTTGGACAATGGCACAGCGCGTCGGTCCAATAGCCAGAGGGAAGGTCAGTACTCTGTTGAGGGACTCTCGGTCCTGAAGGCCCAGCGGGTTTCCGCCTTGGGAGCGCTGGGGGCAGAGTCGGTCTCAGCTGGGAGCACACAAAGTCTCTTTCGTTGGAGACTCCTTGCCATGCTTCTGAAGCAGACAATGACTGCAACGTTCTTCATCAGATGATTAGTCTTAAAAAATACTTTTTCTTTGTTGTTTCAAGTGGTGGTTCTTAAGTTCTGGTTCTGAAACTAATTCAACTTCTTCTGGATCAGGCGGTGATACTTTAACGGTATATTAAAATAAAACTTTTGTTCTATTAAAACTTGGATAAAGTAAAGCACTTAAAGTAGTGATTCAATTCGCTTTTCTTAGAGCTTGTTGCAAAAATAAAAGTAAAGATTACTTTAAAAATAAAAATAAAAGAAGTGAAGAGACAAAGGAGAAGAAGACAGAAGAGAGAGAAGCAGAGAAGGAAGAAGGAAAAGTGAGGATGAGATGCCTTGCAGAGAGCAAGAGAATGAAGAGAATGAAGTGAAGTGCAGAGCATCTTCCCTGTTTTTATGGGCTGCAGCAGGCAGACTGAAAACAGGGGTGGGGGCTGGCTGACAATCATTCCTTCTGTGTCCTGAGTTTAGGCTCACAGAAGTGAGCTAAACTATTGTTTTAATGTTTCAAAATCATGTTTAACCTTCCCAAAAACTTCACCATCTTACAAGTTGATTTTTTGTCTTCGTTAAAAGATATAACATGATCATGATCACGATCATTCAAAAGGAATTAAAACATGATTAAGGCATAAAACAATGAAGTATACAACATAAAACAATAACGTATACAATACACAGTAGGACCAAGGACTTATACATATTCCTTGTAGGTCTATCTTAACAAACATATCAGACATTTAACAGGTAAATAACACCAGTATTACACAAAGAAGAATAAGGATCTGTAAGTCACCAAGGGGAGGGGCTGGTTTCTCCCAGACCTCAAACTCATTAAGCAATAAACTTCATCTGGGCTTACCAATAACATGGGAAAGATCTATTGTATGACCTTCTTAGGCTATTTAGGAATCTGCTAGCATTACGAATGAGATTGTAGTTTAATAGTTATTCAGAACGTATTGGGATTTGGATAGGACAGAGAGATGTTGGGATGTCACAGACAGGGTCGTAAAACAGTTCGGCCTCCGAGGGGGGGGGAATGGGTCATCTTTACCATGACCAACATCTACCCCCACTTCCTGTCATCTGATGTGGAGAGAGAGGACTCTATTGTGCTTAGTCATTATAACTTAATAAAAAAAGTTCTCTCATGATATGCTTATAGCAAGAAAGCAACACATCGCTCCTACTCTGTAGAAAAAGAAGACTTGTGCTTGACCTGTTTGTCCTGAGGAAAAAGGACTTCATCTTCTTTGGAGGGGGGGAAGAGGAAGCGAATAGTCAGTCAAACAGATAGGCTTTGTTTAGGTTAATCTTGTCTTGTGGTTGAGAGGTGAGATGTCAGAGGACGGGTATAGGAAGCGGAGACTCGTGATGGAGACATAAGGGCATGTGATCCTACAACAATCTCCACAATCTAAGATGACATATAGTCTCTTATCATAGTAACAGTATAATATCAATATACTGCAGCCATAAAGGATGCTCACGTTCATATTAGAAGGGGGACCTGATAGATAAAGTACTTTGAGTGTAACTTCTCTTTAAAGTCTGTCCAAACACCAAAATGCTTCTCAGTAGTTGGTTGGCCGTACTGTAACCCTGTAATGATAGAATAGGTAACAGATGAGTTAGGGTTAGGGTTAGATAAGAAGATTCATGCTGTAGATGGCAGGCCATAACATAAAGTGTTACCATGACATCATATTTATGATGAGTGAGATGATGATGTGTATTTATACTGAATGTATGAACCTCTTCTGTCCTGCAGTGAAACACTCCCTGAAGTTTATCACCACTGCAGCTTCTGGACTCCCAGACTTCCCAGAGTACATTGCAGCTGGGATGGTTGATGATAATCTGGTGGGCTACTGCGACGACAGCAAAAAGACATTTGATCCAAAACACGACTGGGTGAAAAAAGTATTTGAAGATGATCCTCGCCAGTTGGAGCATTACAAAAGAGCATGTTTTGAGCGGGTGCCAACTTTTTTCAAAGCTGAAATCAATAGTTTGAAACAGCGCTTCAACCAAAGTGGAGGTACAGTATGTACTATGTTATATTTCACCTTTTACTTCATGAACTGTTATTTATGATTCTAAAAATAAGTTAGTAGGATTTGTATTAGAAACATTTTGAATTGATTGTATCAGAGAGAAAGTTTCCATCATGCACGGTGAAAAAGACTGAAAACTTTATTGACTAATACTGCTTCAGGGGACGACTGGACCACAGAACATCTGACTGGTGTTCACATTTAAACATGAGGATCCAAAAACATTTAAATCATTTATTAAGTTGGGAATGCATACATGCTAAAACTGAGTAACACAAAAAGTGCATGAGAGCAAAGGTAGCTTACATTATTAATGCATCCATGAAGGATGAGTCTTCTGTAATCCTTCACAGTGATTCTGTTATTCAAAACAAAAAGTAAATGCAGAACAACAACACACAATGATTGTAAATCTAAATATACTCCATGAGCCATATTTACAGGGTTAAACTTCTCACAGGAGAGGAAGCAGGAATCAAACAACTCCAAATAATACACCACAGTCTGGTGTGAAGGCAGATACACATTATAAATACTGGCTGCATATAAACATCACTTAAAAGATATAAAACAATACATCATCTGGATACATGTACACATAACTTAAAGGATAAAACAACAACGTATCAGGAACAAATTGGCAGAATAAGTTGAAACAAACTAACATGTGGCAGCTTGGTCTCACACAGAGACACATACAGGACACACCCAGCATATATGTCCTCCTCTTACTAAACTCCTTCCTGCACACAGGTAGGTGAATCTCTTCACCAGTTAAAGCCTCACAGAACTGACGCTCAACTTGACACTTTTTAATACACAGAATATAACTATTATACTACAAAACTAGAGAAAACTGTTTTTGTGTTAGTCTCCGCTGTAATAGTTTGGAGTCAAACCAGCGACGCTGCATCACTGTTCATTGTTGGCATGTTAAACCTTAAACTGATGAGGTGAGGTGTTTCTTTCTCTGTCTCTGTCTCAGGTGTTCACATTTTACAGAGGTTGAGTGGCTGTGATTGGGATGATGAGACCGGAAAGGTTGTTGGTTTTAATCAGTTTGGTTATGATGGAGAAGACTTCATATCAGTCGACCTGAAGACAGAAACATGGATCGCTCCAAAACCACAGGCTGTCCTCACAAAACTGAAATGGGATGCTGACAAAGCTAACATGAAGTATAATCAGTATTACCTCACAGAGATTTTCCCCGAGTGGCTGAAGATGTATTTGGACTATGGGAGGAGCTCTCTGCTGAGAACAGGTAGAATCACCTGACCTGATGTAGTTTAATGGACACAATAATGTTCATACAGTCTGCTCAGACTGAACTGCTGTTGTGTTTTCACTTCAGTCAGTCAGACATTACATTGTTGTCTCTGTTAAAACTAGAAATAGTTTCATTGATCTCTCTCAGAGCTTCCCTCAGTGTCTCTCCTCCAGAAGACGACCTCCTCTCCAGTCAGCTGCCTCGCTACAGGTTTCTACCCTCACAGAGCCTCACTCGTCTGGAGGAAAGATGGAGAGGAGCTTCATGAGGAGGTGGACCACGGAGAGATCCTCCCCAACCACGATGGAACCTTCCAGATGAGTGTTGACCTGAACCTTTCATCAGTCACACCTGAAGACTGGACGAGGTACGACTGTGTGTTTCAGCTCTCTGGTGTGAAGGAGGAAATCATCACCAAACTGGAGAAAGATCGGATCAGAACCAACGAAGGTAAGAGTGAGATCAGAGGGTGCTGAAGGGGAGTGCATGGGGATTTGTCTGGGGGAAAAACACAGTAATAATAAACTATTATCATATTCAACAGTGAAGCCCAGTAACATGACCGTCCTCGTCACTGCTGCAGTGGTTGTTCTTGCTCTCATTCTCATCGGTGCTGCTGGATTCATCGTTTACAAAAAGAAGAAAGGTGAGAGAGAAAAAGGAAAGATTTCACTACTTTGATTTCGGTCTTTTAGTTGATTTCTTTTATTCAGGTTGCAAAATGAAAACAAGCATCAGAGAAAGTAAATCCAGTCAGCACTAAACAGACTGAGTATAAGCAGATACTCAGTCTGAGTGAGTAGAAGAGAGGAATAAAGTGACTAAAGATAATCTGGCATTTACAACTGTGACTGAAATTATTTGTCTTGTTCTGATTTCAGCCATCAGCCCTCCATCTTGTAAGTAAAACTTACTTTGGTTCTATTTCAGCTGATCTGACTCACACTTCATGTTTTAGATTAAAACATGTTAAAATGATTGTGCACATTAACCTTTTCAATACTTTTCCCTCTATTTATTGTTTAGCAGCTCCTGACAGCAGCACAGATGAAGACTCCTCTAAGCCACTGAATGACAAAGACACTTCTGGTGACAATTCATCTATAACAGAACTTAACAACGAAAAAGACAGATCTTACAGTAACAGTAAAGTAACATATAAAAAGGACTGATTGAAAAGATGGGACCGCTCTATGTTCTATCTCTCCGATTGGTTGTTGGATTGATTGTTGTTTTCTTCCTCTAATGATGTTCAGCTGAGGTGATGCCAGATGATGCAGCTCTAATTATCATTAAGTAAGAGAGAGTTAGCAAAGCGCTGCACCTCAACATGTGAAGAGACAGTAATGTAAGATAGTTTGGTTTTGGAACTTCTAACACCTGATTTGTTGGTGTGCTGTCAGTTGTCTGCGTAGAGTAAATGGAGGTACTGACCTGTTCTGTGTTCTTTCTGTTACAGGTTGTTTCTAGGCAGTTGTTCAAACACCAATTTAAGCTAAAAAGAAATGCCCATCCAAGGAAGTCCAAACGACACTCCCCAATGCTAACATGCTAGTTTGATAGTGGTGAGCACCAATAATAGCCATGTTTGTTACGTTACGTTCATCTAACTGTAGAGCCACCAATCTAGACACATCGTCTACTTCACACTCAACAGGTTTGTTGCTGAGGACTGAACGAGGTAAACATCAAAACCTGTTTGATCTCATGGCAGCAACCCTAATTAGTCCGACAGCAGTTCAGTACAGCACATTATCGGATTTTCTGTGAGGAACAGCTAGTTTATATAACAACTTTTGATGATGTTCAGTGTTTTCTTACATGTGAGTCAGGTTTAGGGTATTTAATGAAGCTCGATGGAGGAGAACAGGTTAGACAGTACATGTGGTAACAATGTTGTTCTCTGCAGAAACAAACTTCTCTCTCTCTTCTGAGATATAGTGCAGGTTGGATGTTGGATGAACAGAATGTGGCCTGTTTGGGAGGCAGCACCTTATCTGACCAGCTGCTTAATACAACCGTTTGTTCCACTACCAACAAGATCTGGTGTAGGAAGAGGAAAAGGAAGCTCTGCACACACAGAAGCCTTCGACCCCGAGCATGACCTCAGGGTGACTGTACCTCCTGGTGAGCAGAGTGGGGGAAGTTTATCTGAATATACCTGAACATGAATGAATGTCAAAGTCAAATGTATTGTTCTTTCTTTCTGTGCTGATGTTTGTTTGTTGAATAAAATCCTTAAAGTTAAATTGTTTTTCTCTTTTTCTACGTCCACACATATCCCCTCATTTGTGACTTTAGATGCATTAATTATATTATTAGAACATTCAGTATTCTCACAGAGGATTTGAATGAGAAGATTGATATCAATGTGAACTCTGAGCAGAGCTAGCTTCCAGACAAGGTTAGCTTAGCTTAGCATGAACACACAAGTTGACGGTTTACACAAATTAAATGTACAAGAAACATACAACAATAATTGAAATGACTTAAACAGAAAAAATGAAATGTTAATCCTTCACTAACATCTACAATTGCACTGTAATTCAATAGAGAGAGTCTCTCTATAGTGCTAATTTGTTTATATGAGTTTATTACATTTAATTCAGTTGGTAAAATGTTCTGATGTGGGCCTATAAATGTATTGCTGCTGTTAATATTTGTATGGTTAATGTGGGGAATGACACGTAATTGTCCTATATTTTGAAAGGCCTTTGAATGCCTTAGGTTTTTGTTTGTGTTCTCATTTGTTTGGGCAGGTGTCAATCATTTTCTCTGTTATTGGGGATTAACCTGTCGGATTGTTAGAGGGGCGGGACTAGAGGGAAAGCCCGGGAAAAAAGGAGAGAAAGAGCTGCGGAGAGAAGCGGAAAGATGTTAAGTCCGAGCTAACTTTAAAATAACTTTATGGAAAAGTATTATTCACCGTTATCAGCCGGAACTTTATGTGAGTGTTTGATTATTTTGTTAAGAGTGTAACCGAGCGTGTTTTAGAAGCGAGGGCTCGTTACTGGCGCTAACTGAAGACAACGATGGGACTGTTGCTAGCGGTTAGCATCGCTAACTGCTAATCAGGAGAGGAGGTTGGACGTGTACACGGCTGCTACAGGAAGGAGGAGTCGGTGATGGACCGAGCCTCGAGACAGAACCGAGCCTCAGGACGGGTCTCTGGTCACGTCGCTGCCTCTGGAAGAGGTTTTGGAAGAAACTGCTGGATCGCTTTTCCCTGGTTCGGGTGAGTATCCTGACCTGCGGGTTCAGCGGTTATTTCTACATGAGCTCACGCATGCGCACCATCACTGGTACCAACTGAAACAGAACAAAAACCCGGAGTATTACTATTGTGAAGGTTTCTAATGTATGTGTATTTCTGTTATGATGCGATTCAGAACAAAGGAGAAATATATGAGCCACAAGGTTTAGACATTAAAACAGTTTATTATTGCTAAATCCTTGTTTGAAGGTGTTTTTCATGCTGATGGTGTTTATAGTGAATAAGAGCTAAAGTTGCAGTTAAAGTAAACTGCATGGGACAATTAATGCTCAATTACATTACAGTTGCAAGTAATAAACTAACCTGGCCTCTCTGCAATTTAGCCAGAGTCATTTTCAATGTGTGTTAATTACTGTAAAACATCCCAAATGATACATTTTAGTAGCTCTCACCAATTGGCTCCCATGCAGTCTGATTCATAAAAGAAGTATTCATGAAAATCATCAAACAGAGTTGAGTGAGAGGGCTACAATAGAAAATGTCTTCATACAGTATAGAAATTTAGTTCTTTATATGATTAAATGTGTTGCACCAAAAGGGAGAAAAACCTTTTGAGCACATTTTTAAAAAGAGAATCATCTCAGGTGTGTTTAGACTCTCTGAGACCACTCCTCTTTATGAAACACTCTGTAAACACAATACTTTACAACAAAGTAAAGAATATTACATCAATTTAAACAACTGCAGTGAGTCGCTGTAGGTGTGTGATGCTATAAGACAAGAGCTGTGTTAAAATATGTTCAGGTGAGTTTATCAAAGAAGTCCAAACCGGCACTGATGCTTCTCTGTTTCACTGTTCGGCTGTTTGATGTTATGAAACTCTGTCAGGATAAAGTGAAACACACAGGTAACACATTATCAGGTTACAAAAAAAAAAGACAAACCATTATTTCTTTTAAATTTTAAAGAAAAGCTTTTCTACCTGCCAATTTCCATTCTGAGCTCACTCAGTGAATTCAGTTGATCTCATGCTACAACGTAATAAAGACAAAGTTCAGACACACGTACATTAAATGTGTGAAGTTGTCCTTCATGAAGTTGAATTGCCATCAAATAAGGTTTAACACCTCTATCTATATCTATATACACCTTTATATCTGAAACTACATAATTTGAGTACAAGATTTTAGTTCAGTTTGAGTTTAGCAGCGACCAAAGAAGGAAAACCTGTTGAAGAACTTTTACTCCTGTCTAAACCTCTCATCCCCACTGGGGGGAGCTAAAGACACAGTGATGGAAGGAAGGAGGCGTGTTATCCAAACAGAAAACACCTCCTTCCTTTATTCACATCATGAAGACTCAACTCCACTGACTCAACTCAGCTGTTACGTGGATTAAATTTACTTCTCATCAGAACATGAAGATCTTCATTCTCTTGCTTCTCTCGAGCCACTTTGCATTTTCAGGTAAGATAACTTTCTTTGAATTACTTCCTGAAAGCAGTTTACGAAACACAGAACTGTTCAGCAGTAAACTAGTGACCTGAAGATGGAGGCTGCCTGTCTTTATATTTCAGATCAACCAGTCTGTCCAGCTCAGGGTTCAGATAATATGAAAATTAACTTGTCACTGGAGGCTGTATGTTGTAAGTGTGGGGTGAAACATGGGAGACAGACTTCAGACATCATACCAACATTTTACTACAGTTTTGATATCTGTATATGTAGAATATGTCACAGACAAGAAGACACTCTCTTTTTTTTAACTTTCACTTGTCTCAGTCGCTTCCTCTTGTTCCCCTCCAGCTTCTTCGCTCTTTCAGCGTGGCAAAAACAAATTACATCATCATGTGTTTTTAGTGTTGCACGGTAAACCGATACTAGAAAGCTACCGCGGTACCCAGCTGGTAAAGACAATATTTTTTCTCTTTTTTTTTTTTTTAATTATTAATTATTATTTTTCTTTATTAACTTAGTGCGACAGCGGGGCAGCGTGTCTTCTCTCTGCTTCCTCATTCCTGCAGCCAGAGTGGGCGTAGTTTCACGGTGACACACAGTCATAGAGCAGAGCGAGACAGACATGGCTGACAGGGGCATGAGTGCTCCTGCTCACCGTCCAAAGCTTGTTGAAAAAGCAGACGCACGGAGCGAAATATGGAAATATTTACTAACGCTGCCGACAGTAAGAGCAAGCCCACGGACACCATGAAGCCCGTCTGTAAACGATGCTTTAAATCCGTAATGACCAAGAGAGCCAACACGTCCGACTTGGTGAAACATCTGCTGAAAGACATGTGGACTTGTTCTAAGAGTTGAAAGAGCTGCAGGTTAGCGTGAGATAAGGTTAAATATCCCCTGGATGTAAGTCAAGCAAACTGTTTCCACCATCAGAGTAGCAGGAGGCAGTCAGGGGTAAAGCTAACTGTTTAACAAACCGATGTGGTTCCAGAACGTGCGCTGGTGTTCACGAGTATGCTGATCAACAACACCACTTATAAATGATCTATTTGAACTCAATCAGTACTAGTTATATAATCATAGAATGTACATTTTTGTCAATAATTTATAATATTTATTGTAATGTATATTATTAGAAAATGGTCTGATTAGCACAGACCTCCACCAGGTCTGGGTCATTTGTGTCGTACTTTAGTGCGACAATGGAGTTTGCAGGCTAATAATCTGGGTTTCAACTTTATCAAAATTGCAAATTTCCCCTTTGTGGGACGAATAAAGTATTATCTTATTTTTGAACTGCCAGACTTACAGTTAATGTCATTTATGTTCATTATTCTTATGCTGAAAAAAAATTTAGTTAATGTGCTGTTAATTCTTTTCTACTACAAGCACTGGGCTTTTAATGGACAATCCGGTTATTTAATAATCTCTGAGAGCAAACAAGACAAATGAACAAAACAAGAAGACACTTGGCAGTGAAGTTAAACAGCTGCATAATCATTTCATTGTTGTTATAACAGGTTCAGTAGCTATAAAGCTTTTACAAAAATATATATTTTTATTTTGACTGTTTAAGTGTTTTAATTAATAAAAAGAAAAAAAAGCATTTTAAGTTCCACATTTTGTCATCTAATATTTTATTCCATTACTTTTGATGATGTTTTAGTTTTCCTCCGTGGTATCAGTATCGGTATCGAGATATTTTAGGCAGGTATCGTACCAAAGTCATAATTTCGGTATCGTGAAAACACTACTGTGTTTCTCGAATTATATCATGATATTTTGAAAAATGTCCTCAAATCACATTAATGCTAGAACTGGATAACAAAATGAAGTATCACACTATATTTAACTAAATAACTTGATATCAATATTGCACACAAATACAAAATAAACACAATGAGATTTTTGATCCGTAATCATCAGTAATGTGGATATAATGATGACGTGGGTAAAGACAAGTATTAAAACAAGTACAACAGTCTGGTAAGTTCAGAAAATGGCATCAATTGATGTCGCCTTTAAAACCAGGAAAAGACAACACTTATATCATGATACAACAATATCTACAATCTAAGCTGACATATAGTCTCTTATCATAGTAACAGTATAATGTCAATATACTGCAGCCATAAAGGATGCTCACGTTCATATTAGAAGGGGGACCTGATAGTTAAAGTACTTTGAGTGTAACTTCTCTTTAAAATCTGTCCAAACACCAAAATGCTTCTCAGTAGTTGGTTGGCCGTACTGTGACCCTGTAATGATAGAACAGGTAATAGATGAGTTAGATAAGAATATTCATGCTGTAGATGGCAGGCCATAACATAAAGTGTTACCATGACATCATATTTATGATGAGTGTAATGATGATGATGGTGATGATGTGTATTTATACTGAATGTATGAACCTCTTCTGTCCTGCAGTGAAACACTCCCTGAAGTTTATCACCACTGCATCTTCTGGACTCCCAGACTTCCCGGAGTACGTTGCAGCTGCAGTGGTTGATGATAATCTGGTGGCTTACTGCGACGGCAGCAAAAAGATGATTGATCCAAAACAGGACTGGGTGAAAAAAGTATTGGAAGATGATCCTCCCCAGTTGGAGCATTACAAAGGAACATGTTTTGAGTGGGAGCCAACTGATTTCAAAGCCACAATCAATAGTTTGAAACAGCGCTTCGACCAAAGTGGAGGTACAGTATGTACTATGTCATATTTCACCTTTTACTTTATGAACTGTTATTTATGATTATAAAAATAAGTTAGTAGGATTTGTATTAGGAATATTGGAATAGATTTTATCAGCCTCCCTGGGCTGAAATAGAGTTTCCATCATGCACAGTGAAACTTTATTGACTAATACTGCTTCAGGGGACGACTGGACCACAGAACATCTGACTGGTGAGCAGATTTAAACACGAGGATCCAAAAACCTTTAAATCATTTATTGAGTTGGGAATGCTCGATCAGATGGATGAATGACAGGAGGGATGATTTCTGTACAACAGCAAATATAGATCAATATATTTACATACATGCCAAAACTCAGTAACATAAAAAGTGCTTGAGAACAAAAGTAGCTTACATTATTAATGCATCCATGAAGGATGAGTCTTCTGTAATCCTTCACTGTGATTCTGTTATTCAAAACAAAAAGTAAATACCGAACAACAAGGAGAGGAAGTAGGAATCAACAACTCCAAATAATACACCACAGTCTGATGTGAAGGCAGATACACATTATAAATACTGGCTGCATATAAACATCACTTAAAAGATATAAACAATACATCATCTGGATACATGTACACATAACTTAAAGGATAAAACAATAACAACAATTAGGAACAAATTGGTGACCTTAAAGTGATGAGGTGAGGTGTTTCTTTCTCTGTCTCTGTCTCAGGTGTTCACATTTTACAGAGGTTGAATGGCTGTGAGTGGGATGATGAGACCGGAGAGGTTGCTGGTTTTAATCAGTATGGTTATGATGGAGAAGACTTCATATCAATCGACCTGAAGACAGAAACATGGATCGCTCCAAAACAACAGGCTGTCATCACCAAACAGAAATGGGATGCTGACAAAGCTAGAATGAAGTACAATCAGAATTACCTCACAGAGATTTTCCCTGAGTGGCTGAAGAAGTATTTGGATTATGGAAGGAGCTTTCTGCTGAGAACAGGTAGAATCACCTGACCTGATGTAGTTTAATGGACACAGTCATGTTCATACAGTCCGCTCAGACTGAACTGCTATTGTGTTTTCACTCCAGTCAGTCTGACATTAGATTGTTGTCTCTGTTTATTTTCTGTAGCTGTAAGATTTGATGTTGTTCTATCCAATCAATAGACACTGACATTTTGGCTGTTCTGAAATTTCTTTTTATCGAAGCTCAGACTGTGATAGCCAGTGTGCACTAAGCATGAGTTTAGTGAGTTTGCTGTCTCAGTGTTTCAGACAAGAAGTAATTTCTGATCTCTCTCTCAGAGCTTCCCTCGGTGTCTCTCCTCCAGAAGACTCCCTCCTCTCCAGTCAGCTGCCTCGCTACAGGTTTCTACCCTCACAGAGCCTCACTCGTCTGGAGGAAAGATGGAGAGGAGCTTCATGAGGAGGTGGACCACGGAGAGATCCTCCCCAACCACGATGGAACCTTCCAGATGAGTGTTGACCTGAACCTTTCATCAGTCACACCTGAAGACTGGACGAGGTACGACTGTGTGTTTCAGCTCTCTGGTGTGAAGGAGGAAATCATCACCAAACTGGAGAAAGATCGGATCAGGACCAATGAAGGTAAGAGTGAGATCAGAGGGTGCTGAAGGGGAGTGCATGGGAACAACAACAAAAGCAGTAATATCCATCCATCCATCCATTTTCTTACGCTTATCCGGGGCCGGGTCGCGGGGGCAGCTGCCTGAGCAGGGACACCCAGACTTCCCTCTCCCCGGACACTTCCTCCAGCTCTTCCGGGAGGATCCCAAGGCGTTCCCAGGCCAACTGGGTGACATAGTCACACCAGCGTGTCCTGGGTCTTCCTCGGGGTCTCCTCCCGGTGGGACATGCCAGGAACACCTCCCGAGGGAGGCGTCCCAGGGGCATCCGAAACGGATGCCCGAGCCACCTCAGCTGGCTCCTCTTGATGTGGAGGAGCAGCGCCTCTACTCCAAGCTCCTCCCGGGTGACAGAGCTCTTCACCCTATCTCTAAGGGAGCGCCCCGCCACCCTGCGGAGGAAACTCATTTCGGCCGCTTGTATCCGGGATCTTATTCTTTCGGTCATGACCAAGTTCATGACCATAGGTGAGGGTAGGAACGTAGATT
>CAEMYA010001349.1:54246-65035 GCA_903131615.1 Diplodus sargus
GGGTTCAGATCAGGGAGGCCGTTCCTCCCAATCACACCCCTCCAGGTAACACTGTCGCTGCCCATGTGAGCGTTGAAGTCCCCCAGTAAAACAACGGAGTCCCCGGTTGGAGCACTCTCCAGTACCGCTCCCAGGGACTCCAAGAAGGCCGGGTACTCTACACTGCTGTTCGGCCCATAAGCCGAAACAACAGTGAGAGACCTATCCCCGACCCGAAGGCGCAGGGAAGCGACCCTCTCGTTCACTGGGGTAAACTCCAACACATGGTGGCTGAGCTGGGGAGCTATAAGCAAGCCCACACCAGCTCGCCGCCTCTCACCGCGGGCAACTCCAGAATAGAAGAGAGTCTAGCCTCTCTCAAGAAGTTGGGTTCCAGAGCCCAGACTGTGCGTGGAGGTGAGCCCGACTATTTCTAGCCGGTACCGCTCAACCTCCCGCACCAGCTCAGGCTCTTTCCCCCCCAGCGAGGTGACATTCCATGTCCCCATGGCTAGAGTCACCGTCCGGGGATTGGGTCGCCGGGGCTCCCGCCCACGACTGCCACCCAAATCCCTCTGCACCGGCCCCTTCTGAACCCTCCGGCGGTGGTGAGCTCACCGGAGGGCGGGCCCACGTCGCTCCTTCGGGCTGGGCACCAGGCGCTCGCCTGCGAGCCCCAACCCCAGGCCTGGCTCCAGGGTGGGGCCCCGGTAACGCCAATCCGGGCAACGTAAACTTCCATGATTTTCTGTCTGTCATTAAAACAGTAATAATAAACCATTATTGTATTCAACAGTGAAGCCCAGTAACATGACCGTCCTCGTCACTGCTGCAGTGGTTGTTCTTGCTCTCATTCTCATCGGTGCTGCTGGATTCATCGTTTACAAAAAGAAGAAAGGTGAGAGAGAAAAAGGAAAGATTTTAGTCTTTGAGCTGATTTCTTTTTTTATTAAAACAAGCATTAGAGAAAGTAAATAAAGTCAGCACTAAACAGACATAGTATAAACAGATTCTCAGTCTGAGTGAGTAGAAGAGAGGAATAAAGTGACTAAAGATAATCTGGCATTTACAACTGTGACTGAAATTATTTGTCTTGTTTTCATTTCAGCCATCAGCCCTCTATCTTGTAAGTAAAACTTACTTTGGCTCTATTTCAGCTGATCTGACTCACAATTCATGTTTTAGTTTGTTTTAGGTTTCCTGTATTTTTTTTATTTATAAAAATTCAATCCAGGATGTTTGTTTCTGACCTGCAGCTCCTGACAACAGCACAGAGCTCTCTGAGCAGCTGAATCCAGAGACCTGAATGACAAACACACTCAGTGACTCTCCTGGTGTCACTTTATTTAGCTTTGATGAACTAAAAGACAGAAAAGAGTAAAATATTTATTATTGCAATAACAGTTAAGTTACATACAAGAAAGCACTGGGTGGGACTGTTCTATGTTCTATCTCTCTAATGGGTTGTTTTTATTGATTGTTGTATTCTCCCTCTAATGATGTACAGCTGAGGTGATGATACATATCTTATTATCTGTAAGTCAGTAAGAGTTAGCAAAACACTACACCTCACCATGTAAAGAGACAGCAATGTCAGATAGTTTGGTTTATGGGCGTGTAACACCTGATTTGTTGGTGTGCTGTCAGTCGTCTGCGTAGAGTAAATGGAAGTACAGACCCGTTCTGTCTTCTTCTGCTACAAATAGTTTGTTTTTAAGTAGTTGTTTATGACTAATTTAAGCTAAAAAGATTAAATCCAACCGTTTTATTCGACTGGTATGAAATGATCAGGCTACTTCATTTAAAGGCACATTTCAGAGTGGCCTTTTATTGTGGCCAGCCTAAGGCACACCTTATCAATAATCACGCCGTCTAATCAACATCTTGATCTGCCACACCTGTGAGGTGGGATGGATTATCTCGGCAAAGGAGTGCTCACTAACACAGATTTAGACAGATTTTTGAACAATATCTGAGAGAAATGGTTCTTTTGTGTATATAGAAAATGTTTTAGATCTTTGAGTTCAGCTCATAAAAAATGGGAGCGAAGACATAAGTGTTGCGTTTATATTTTTGTTCAGTGTACTACATGAAAACATTAATGATATTAAGTGCAAATTTAACAGTGGTTTCGTCCTAAAAAGCTGCTATTAAATTCAGCGTTAGATAAGCTATGGCGTTAGCTGTTTTAATAAAGTCAAAGTTTTGGTTTTAGGTATGTTTTGCCAAGTCTGTTGCAGCCACTGCCAGTGGGCAGCGCAGGGATCCTCGACCAGAGCTTTTATTGAAGCTCCTTGCACTACTTATAGGCAAGATGTGCTAAACGCTCATGTTGGGTCCACCATCACACCACCACCATTGTAGGCTTGTCAATCAATGCAGCATTCGAGCCAGTGATTAATATGGAGCATTAAGCCATGATTGGTGGTTTTAAATGCATTTATTGGCTCCTAAAGCACGAAATTGCCCATCATACAAATGAACTTTTAACACTGATTAATGCAAGGCAGTATGGACAGTGCTGCCGCCCGACGCGCGTGGACTGTGAATCAATAATCAAAACACAACTGACCACAAATTTCTTTCAGGGATTTTTCACCTGTAGTCCATTTTGTTTTTATGGAGATTGCAGAGAGTTCTTCTGTCTTCAGCGTACATTATTTAATACCGGCAGCAGCAGGCCACCAAATCATTAAGGAACAACTTCCTCATTCCCATCTGGACCAAACTTAACATGTTCGATTACAGAACTGAACACATCGGCCAATATACAGTCATAGTCACAGCGCCACATGATGAACACAGGAAATGACATTTAACTCCTTCTTGCTCTGTCCGAAACACGGACAGTCAAGAAATGTGTACACAGTAATCAGACAATGTCCAGGGAGCATGTGGACTGCTAGGGTCCGTTCATCACTGCTTGCAGCTCTAATTATATCAGTGCCTTTTTTAAAAAAAATTCTAACAACAATTCTTAGACATTGCACATTTAACTTGGACCCTGGTGGTATGTGGAACCTTTCATGGATTATCATTAAGGGTTCCTCAAACCACCAGGGCTGCTAACTATGGTGAGACTAGTTGAACCAGACAGACAGTAATGGTGGTTGGACTGCCCAGCAAGCATTCATGTGAAGTTGCCAATGAAAACAGTTGAACCAGTTCAGCCCGGCAATGTAGTTTCAACTGAGCACTTCCAGTGTAGATATGAGGCCGGGTCATACTGCAGAGTTTCTGCTGTTTGTTGTTTGTTTGGCTGAGTGAAGGATTTAAAGGCAGCTTAAAGATGTTGAGGTCAGGGTTAGAGAACAGTGTCTCCTGTCAGAGGGCTCAGTACATTTGTAGTGGACCAGTCTGATACCCACTGCAGTTCAATGATGGTCCAAACATCATTCAACATGAATACTGTGAAACCAACTGTTGGCACATTTTACTGTGTACTGATTGTTGATGAACTTCCGTACATCTGATTAACTCAGGTGAGGAAGGAGATTCAGGAGACGAGATTACTTACGCTGAAGTATTTAATGAAGCTCGATGGAGGAGAACAGGTTCGACAGTACATGTGGTAACAATGTTGTTCTGTGCCAGTTCTGCAGAAACAAACTTCCTGTCTGTGATTATCTAACCTGCCACAGAATACTCTGTGGAAATGTGCTTACCTGAGTCATGTTGTTATTGTTGGGAGAATATGGAGTTTGAGCCAGTGCGTCTCTGTTCTGAGATATAGAGCTCCAGAGTGCGACCATTTTGGTTGCATATGCATATATACTCTCATATATTAAGAGTGCACCTAAGGATTTTTCGAGGTCGCACCGGTGCATCTAAAAAATATAAATGTACTTTGCAAGCACATCGTCTCTCTGTGTTCTCCTGTGACTGAACTGACAATCATGGTAGATCATTATCTTGGTCTAAACCAATAAGAGACAGCGTTTGGGCGGAACTTTGTCTCAGATTGGCTGTGGTCACTGCTCTCCGTTGTGTGTATTTAAAATTTGCGAGCAGCGAAACAAAAAAATAAAAATGCGAGCGACCTGAGCGCCACAGCAGCGGAAGGGGAGAAAAAAAAAGAAAAGAAATAAAACGAGACAAAACGAGGCAAAATGAAGAGGGGCAGAAGTATTGAAAGTTTTTTCACTAAACAATCTAAGCCGACAACCACCCCTGCTGCCATTCCCTCGGTTCCTGCTGAGATGCCAAGCCCCGGTCCTTCGGTGGCATCAGACTCAGAACCAGAGGAGACAACCGAGTCAGAGAAAGAGCCCGGCCCCGAGACTCAAAGTTAAAAGCTGAAATCGTATTCTTTCAGGCAGGACTGGTTGAAACAGTTTTCCTGATCACGGTACGATAAAGGACGTAATATAATGCACTGTGTATACTGTCATGAGTGCGGTCAGAGTATGGCCGGTAATAGTGCATTTGTAAGCGGGTCAACAACGTTTCGTATCGAAACTTTAAAAAAACACAGCATGTCAAAAAAACACACTACATGCAGGGACCGGTGTGTGGAGAAAGTGGCCCCTCTCCCAGCTGCATTTCAGCGGCAGGCAGCAGCAATCAGGTCCTCTGAGGAATCAGAAATGATTATCAAATGTAATGTTGCATACAACATTGCCAAAGAGGAGCTGCCTAATAGTGAAACACCTTATTTTTCTTATGTCAATGTCCTTCAAATAAAGACAAGGATTTCTCAATATCTTATTCTTGTTTGGAAATCATTCACTTTATATTAAAGTTATGAAGCCAGAAAGGTCTCCTTATGGCGTTAGAATTCGAGTGCACCTAAATTTTGTGCCAGTGCACCTAAAAAAAAAAGTTAGGCGCACCAGTGCAACCAATGCAAAAAGTAAGTCTGGAGCCCTGAGATATAGTGCAGGTTGGATGTTGGAGGAACAGAGTGTGGCCTGTTTGGGAGGCAGCACCTTATCTGACCAGCTGCTTAATACAACCGTTAGACCGCATGACCTCAGGGTGACTGTACCTCCTGGGTGACAGAGTGGGGGATGTTTATCTAAATATACAGAAATCCTTCACAGGGATGAAAAGGAATGAATGTCAAAGTCAAATGTATTGTTCTTTCTTTCTGTGCTGATGTTTGTTTATTCAATAAAAGCCTCAAAGTTGAATTCTTTGGCTCTTTTTCAGTATTCTCACAGAGGATTTAAATGAGAAGATTGATATCAATGTTCACTCTGAGCAGAGTTAGCTCCCACACAAGGTTAGCTTAGCTTAGCATAAACACTGAAGGTGTTTGAACTGAACTTGTTCACCTTAAAAGAACAGCTCCAGAATCAGTTTGATGGTTCAGTATCTTGTAACAGATGAATGGAGTCTCTGTCACTTGTTTCTGCACGATGTAACTTCAGTGAGAGTGTTGGATCACAGCGTTGTATACACGTTTACTTTAACATACAAGTTTTCAACAAACAACATTGTTCTGATGTAATGACTTTAGTTTGTAGTTTGCACCCACATTACATCTGACAGACTGTTACAGACCTGAGATCTGTGTTTATAATAGTGGTGTTGCACTCAGAAGCCTTCAGCATGTCAGAACAAATCTGTTGTTCTTTGCCTGCGAGGTGATCAGAGGATCTGTTTAGAAAGAAAGTGAAACAAATGATGATGCAGAAAACTGAGAGACTCAAAGTGAAAATCATGATGAAACATGTTTATTCACTGTAGTGAGTTGGGAGCAAAAAAAATAACATCAAGTGTACGAGCAACATTTAACAATAATGAAATCATCTCCAGAGGTAACACCTGAAGAGAAAAAAAAATACATGTAAGCACAGTTACCATATCATACTGTATATTTTTAATACCACTGCGTTTTGTGTGATTCTGACTAAAGTTTGTTTGTGCACAAATCAGTCTGACAAAGTCAGATTTTAAACTTGATTAAACTTTGGTTGAAGTCAGATGATGATAACTTGAAACACTTTCTCATCTTTCAACACAATCCCCACCTCTAATAGACACAAGAGAACGTGAACTTAAAGTAGAAGCAGGTTAAACAGGTTTCAGACAGAGAGAGAGAGTAAATGTCAACAGGTTGTAGTTGTTTCTTAAAGGCGTGTCAGTGCAGGATAAGTGGACTAACTGTGTGTTTGTCCTTACAGCTCCTGACAACAGCTCTGAGCTCTCTGACAGACTGAATGAAGACACTTGAGTTACACAAACAGTCTGGATGACTTCAGATGAGACGGCATAACTATCAATTCTGTGACATGAACTACTCACACCTCCAGGTGAACAACATGGACATTATAAGATAGAGAGCCATATTGTTTCCAAATTGATTCCAGAACTTTCAAGAAAATCCTTTCCCACAGCAAAGTGAAGTAGCTTTGTGTTAAAGCCCTGAGAAATGTCACATGTTTCTCTGTAACAATCACAAGACTTGGGGAAAAAAAGAGGATGTCAAAAAAAGAAAGTCAAATGATTATGAGGAGTAATTCTTTAAAACTCATCTTAATCTTCATCAGGACTACGTGGATTTGGTTTAATAAGAGATCAAACAAGATAATCCTTTATTTAGTATTTGAGGAGAAATTCAGTTATTGCGCATTAAAAAGAAAAAGTAGAACAGTAAGCACAAATAAATAGAAAGAGAAACTACAAATAGCTAAAAGGTTTTCCCCCATCAGAGCTCTGCCCACTTCAAACATGCAGCACGTGATTCTGGAGAAACATAGTTGATTGTTGAGTCTCATTCCCAGGTCATCAGATACCAGAGCTTTGGGTCGGCAGCTGTGAAACTCTCAGCCTCTATTTCATACATGTCTTTGCTGCCATCTAACGGCTGTTTAGTGGTATTACAGTATTACAAACAGGGCGGTGACACTTGTATTGTGGAGCCTGATTCCCTTTCAAGTGTCTGATGTAGAATAAGTTATAGGTGGTGATACAAATGTACATGAGGACACATTCTCTGAGATCTTAACTATCCACTGAGACCAAGATCATGTAAATTCAACTGATAGTTGTGGAGCTATTTTTGTGTGTGTCCGTGTAGACAAGCCACACCTACCAGCACCATGTTTACTTCACAATATGGTTATACACTTTACACTTTTAGAATAACTTCAGGAAATTAAAGAATATCTTTGTTTTTCTTTTGTAAACACTGAAAAGATTGAATGTCTGATGAAGATGAAGTCAAGAAAAGAGTTTTCTCTTAAATCACTGAGATTAAATCAGTGGGCTCCAAACTGTGGAGCCATAAAGAAGAAGGGACACAATCACTGATGACGTGTTGCTGATACACATCATCATCAAATATTATATTCTAATTATATATTCTGTGGCCAAATTTAGAAGAATATCTTTTTACTATAAAGCAGGTTTGACATACTTGTGATTTAAAAAAGTTATCACAGATTTAAGAAATAAACAAGCAAAATCATTTTAAGAATTGTGATTTTTTTTTTTTTTTTTTTTACTGAATAAACTGAATAAACAAACTGACCTTAAAGGACGACACAGTCTATACTGTTCTACTGTGTTTACATGTGGCGGACCCTGCCACCTTTCTAACTTCAAACAGTGTTCTGGAACCTTATTTCCCTCTAAGAACAGCTTGTTTATTCAGTTTTGGGAAAAAAATTAATACTTCAGAGTTTTTTCCTCATTAATGTTGTGAATAGTAAAACATGTTTTCTTCAGTCCAGGATTGATGTGAGCGTGAACACTTTACAGTCTGTTCTTCCACACTGATGTCCTGAAGCCAGTTTATCTGACTGCCTGAACACTGAGATCACTGTACAGTTTGTGGTGTGAGATGAGGGCCTGCATGAGCTCATTCATTTCAACATAATTAAAGAATCAATGTCAAGGTAAGTCTGTTTCTGCAAAGCCTCAAAAATCTAAAAGGGATGTTTCTTTATATTGCAACTTTTCATTTGTTTTGGTTGAATTTTCTATTTTGACATTAAAAACTGAGCTCAACCTGAAGTAACTCACGAAGCCTCAGTTCCTGCCAGCCACTCACCTGCACTCTTACCTGGCTCTTTTCTCAAATAATCCTTTAAACCTTCAGTTGAACAGTTCAGCTGTTTTGAAAACAAGGTAATGTCAATAAGGAAGTGAGGCAGTTAGCTGGCAAAGGAAGGTGATCTGTGGTTCCTTTTTTAAGTCACGTGGTATTAGAACTATTAATTTGACATGAGCTAAATGACTCACCTATTTCCAGTCAGGATAAACAACAGTAAACAGCTGATCCAGCTCAGTCCTTCACTCACTCGTCTTCATCAAATCAAGATGAGAACGTTATTGTTGTTGCTTCTCTTCTGTCACGTTTCATCACCAGGTAAGATCACTTTTTTAACCTTTAAACTCTTTAAACTTCACAGTCCACTCGACTTTTTCCTCCAAGTTTGGTTACACTTTCATCTCAACTCGATCAGACTGTTTTAACTGAATCATCCTAAAGGGTGAAAGTAGTTTTAAATTCTTGATGGTTCTACTTAAGCTTCATCACTTCCACTCTGGCTCCTGGAGTCATGCATCCCTGAACAGAAGCGTTACGTTTTTTTTGAAGACTTGCATGCAGAAGAAAGACAAAACACTTGACAACAGTTAAAATATTTGTTTAAATACCACAGATTATTGAATGTTGGTAAAAACTAAATCCCAACAACTTGTTTTTGAATTAATACAACACACTTCATCTGTAACAGCTGAACAGTTTAAGTCTCTGAGCCTTATCTGAATGATCTGTAGCACCTGCTCTACAGTCTGTGGTGCGCTCAGACTGATCCAACTCGCTTTGGCCAGTTTCACAAGGCACAGCGGGTTTTTTTTTAGACTGCTAATAAGTCATGGGTGTGTTTTAGGTGTAACATAAAGTACACTGATCAGGGATGAGGAGCATTTCAGTAACATTACCTGCAGCATTCCTCCAGCAGAAGAGACGCTCTCCATCAAAAGGGGCATTGAGTAGTTTTAGAGAAGAAATTAAAACTCAGAATTTTAATAGTTACAATATTAGTGAGGGGACTCTACAAACTCATTTTTCTCTAAAGTGAATAAAGAAGCTGATCTCAGAGGAAAATAAGTTCTCCAGAACACTGTTTATGTGGCGGACCCTGCCACCTTTCTAGCTTCAAGCAAAGCAAAACCGTATCAATTATGTTTTCCTTTAAGGTCAAGTTGTTTAGGCATTTAACATTTTTTATAGTATTTCATGTGTTACAATAACGGGGAGAACTAGATTAGGACCCAAATGCAGACACACACACGGGAGGCAGGATCAGGTAAACAAAGGGTGAGCTTTAATTAAACAAAGCTGAGTATACAAAAACCAAAGGAATCCAGATAAACCAAAAGCAAGTCACAAGGACAAAAAACAAAGTAGCAACAAAAAGCTTAAAGTGCAACAAAAGTAAAGTACAAATCAATGACCGAACAAGAGCACCAAATAAACCAGAAACATACCAGGGTGATACAAGAGGAGCAGACAGGAGCAAATACAAAAAATAAAGAAGTAAAAAAAACAACAACTGAACAAAGTACAATCCAAAGAAACGCTGGGAACACAGACAGGAATGGGCAGGAACAAGGGGAAGACGGAACAACACAACGCAGATGGAGTAACATTATTGAGGAAGGAGGCTGACAGAAGGAACTGACAAGGACTTGAGGAGGAAAAGACTACAGACACACTAACGATGGGATGAGGAACAGGTGGAGTGAGGAGGGAAAAGGACAGGTGAGGTAATGAACAGAAAAACACTGAGAGGGAAAAACACAGAGGAGGAACTGAAAAGCAAGAAGTGACACAAGAGGGTACGATATAAAAATAAAACAGAAAACACAAAAACCAGAAGAAGTTCAGATCTAACAGTAAAATAGTTTGTGTGTAGCAGCTGACCGCATGATAAAAGTACAGATGGTTAGAAGGCAATTTAGAAGCAATGTCTAATGAAACCACATGTTTAAGATGGCACGGCGTTAGCAGATGTGTTTTCTTGTTGAAAATGTAATCGTATCTGGGTTTTGGCTGGCAGGTTTTGTCCCCTTTTCCTAGTGCTGAAGGCCCTGAATATTTAAGTGGTACCTGATGGTACCAGCCTACTTTCGTCTCTGATCATACTGAATGCATTATATTTCTGAGAGTGCTGATAATGATGTGTGTATTCATACTGAATGGAGTCTGTTTGTCCTGCACATTTAAAACCTTTGCATTGCTCCTGTGCGGTAAACACACAAACTCAGTTTTACTTTCACTGGCTGATGTTTAGCCTGTTTTAACTGAATTATACTGACAATGATGTGATTGGTGTTATTTATAAGCTCCTTTGTTTGTCCTGCAGTGCTACACTCCGTGAAGTATTTCATAACTGTGTCAACTGGAATCCAAAACCTCCCAGAATTTCTGGCAACAGCTGAAGTTGATGAACTTCTGGTGGGGTACTGTGACAGCAACAACAGGCTGGATGTAAAACAGGGCTGGATGGACAAAACTCTAAAAGATCATCCTGAGCGGTTGGAGTTTTACAAACAAAGATGTTTCCAGGATTTGTCAGGCCCCCTCAAAGCCTTCACTTACAGTTTGATGCATCTCTTCCACCAAAGTGGAGGTACAGTATGTAACATGTTATGGCCTGTTTAACTTTTTACTGTTCTGCATCTTAGTTGTAAAGTGACCCAGGGCTTCAAGATACCAATCAGTTCAAAACTCTAACATCATTTTACACAGAACCTGAAATAGATTCATGTAAAGTAAACCATCATATCAGTTTGTCTTCAGTGGTCCAGCCACTACCTGTCATTCATCATGTCAACATTCATCAGCTGCTAG
>CAEMYA010001349.1:66201-82986 GCA_903131615.1 Diplodus sargus
TGAAACCACATGTTTAAGATGGCACGACGTTAGCAGATGTGTTTTCTTGTTGAAAATGTGATCATTTCTGGGTTTTGGCCAGCAGCTTTTGTCCCCTTTTCCCAGTGCTGAAGGCCCTGAATATTTAAGTGGTACCTGACGGTACCAGCCTACTTTCGCCTCTGATCATACTGAATGCATTATATTTCTGAGAGTGCTGATAATGATGTGTGTATTCATACTGAACGGAGTCTGTTTGTCCTGCACATTTAAAACCTTTGCATTGCTCCTGCGCAGTAAACACACAAACTCAGTTTTACTTTTACTGGCTGATGTTTAGCCTGTTTTAACTGAATTATACTGACAATGATGTGATTGGTGTTATTTATAAGCTCCTTTGTTTGTCCTGCAGTGCTACACTCCGTGAAGTATTTCATAACTGTGTCAACTGGAATCCAAAACCTCCCAGAATTTCTGGCAACAGCTGAAGTTGATGAACTTCTGGTGGGGTACTGTGACAGCAACAACAGGCTGGATGTAAAACAGGGCTGGATGGACAAAACTCTAAAAGATCATCCTGAGCGGTTGGAGTTTTACAAACAAAGATGTTTCCAGGATTTGTCAGGCCCCCTCAAAGCCTTCACTCACAGTTTGATGAGTCTCTTCCACCAAACTGGAGGTACAGTATGTAACATGTTATAGCCTGTTTATCTTTTTACTGTTCTGCATCTTAGTTGTAAAGTGACCCAGGGCCTCAAGATACCAATCAGTTCAAACTCTAACATCATTTTGCACAGAACCTGAAATAGATTCATGTAAAGTAAACCATCATATCAGTTTGTCTTCAGTGGTCCAGCCACTACCTGTCATTCATCATGTCAACATTAATCAGCTGCTAGTTAGACTTGTTGCTGAAGCTGTTAAACACAAACTACTGATAATAATCTGATTCATGATCACAGAAATAAAAAATAGCAGTCATCACACAATGTACAATGTTTTTAAGATCATCTTTCCACTGAATGTTTCATCTGTGAATCAGTGTTAATTACAGTCTCTGTCTCTGTCTCAGGTGTCCATGTTGTACAGAGGGTGGATGGCTGTGAGTGGGATGATGAGACTGGAGAGGTCAAAGGTTTTGTTCAGTTTGGTTATGATGGAGAAGACTTAATGACATTGGATCCAAATACATTTACATGGATCGCTCTAAGACCTGAGGCTGTCCCCTTCAAAATGAGTTGGGACGCTGACAAAGAGTACCGAAGTGACTTAAATATTACTGCTACTCAGTTTTGTCCACACTGGCTGAAGAAGTATGTGAAGTATGGAAGGAGATTTCTGCTGAGAACAGGTAGGATCACATGAATTGCTGTGGTTTATTGGACAAGCAGTCTTCATTCAGTCTGCTCAGATTGAACTGTCATTGTGTTATGAACCTTGTCAGTCTGACATTACATTGTTTTGTCTGTTTGTTTTCTGTAGCAGTAAGATTAGTGTAGCCTTTTCCCGTGCTACTGTGGGTAACCTCGGCAAGCACCACGCACACAGTTCTAGATTTATGCAGGTCTGTCACTCACCTGTAGCTGGTCTCCTGAGCCCTCTCCACCTCTCTCTCTCCTGCAGCTGCAACTCGACTACGCTCACCTCTACAATAAGATTCTGTCCATGGACACTTATATCATTTTCAAAATCATTTGCACTGTGCACTCCATTAGCTGTAACACGTTTTACTTGCTTAGTGAGAGAATAGCCGGTTCACATACAAGACCACGCCAAGTTTTACAGTTTAAAGTAGTTTATTTTAATGTTTGGAAAATTTGGAGAGGACAGTAAAGAGGGGTAGAGGTGGTTGGATATGGAAAAGGGGTCGAGGATGGTCGATGAAGAGGCGCTTGTAGATGGGCTGCAGGTTGCCGGCAGGGACGTGCACATGATTAGAGGGTCAGGGGCTCAAAGTCCGAAAAGGGCAGTATGTGCACGCCAAAAAAGTGTTCAGGCCTTATTAACACAATATATAATAATGAATATTACAATATTAATTAATGTAAAATTAATAAACAAAGTACTTATAGAAAGCTAACTTATTAGCTCTGTATCCTGTGTAGCTGTGAGTGATATGCAATTGCCATTTCTTTTATGTCAAGTTATTGTCAACATGAGTTTGTTCACATTATCATAATACTGAGGTTTGGAAGACATGCAATTCAGCTGCAATTCTTAAAAAGCAATGAAACACTGGCCTATTATTAGGCCTTATGTGTGCACGTGCCTGTTGCCGGGCCAACTAGAAACCGAGTGTGGGTACGTCTCGATTAGCGCACGTCCTAATAGGCATGGCTTCATCTTCCCCCCCGTAGTTCCTGTGCTGGATGGCCTGAGTCTCTGTTCTGTCGTATCTTCTTGCTGTGGATGGTGAAGGCTGGGCTGCTGGTGATCCTGTGATAAAGGATGGTGGAGAAAGAGAGGGTCTGAGGGGAGAGTTATACGAACTTGAGACGAACAGGAGAGAGCTGGTTTGACTTACCTATGTAGGTTTCACAGGTGATGGGATCAGGGCGGTGGAGGGTCAGTGGATAAAGAGAGGCTTTTAGAGGGGCTGCAGGATGCCTGGCTGTCTAGACACCAGGGGGCTGGTTGAGACTCAGAGTGGGGGTACGTCTCGATGGGCACAAGTCCTAATCATCATCTTCCCCCAAAGGTGTTACTGAGTTATGTGAATGTGCACTTGATGGATATCAAAAGGTGGCTTCGAATGTAGTTGTTATAGGTCTGGAAGGACCGGAGGCCAGGAGTTTGATGGTGGATGAGAGAGGCCAAACTGGTCAGTCTTGCTTCGTTTGAGGTTGAACCGAAGGGTGTCGTGGGAATTGAAGGAGATGTCCAAGACGGTTGCGTGTCGTACAGGGTCTTGAGTAGATGTGGCGGAGGTGAATTCTTAGCATCTTAGAAAGCTGAAGAATGCCAGGAGGAACATCAGCTCCAGGGCTGAGTCAATGACTGGAGACGAATATCGTGAGGGGAGGGTAAGGATGCAGCAGTATAGGAGATCTGTGGTTAAGGGTAAGTGTTTAGGTGCGAGTTGTGGTTCTGCTTCGCATAGGCCTTTGATCAGCATGGTGACATGGGGATGAGAAACGGAGGGGGCCAGAGTTCTGGACAGCAGTTTGTGGATGACATAAGGGAGGTTGTGATTATTTAGCAGTATCCAGCAGAGTGCTTCATAGAGTGAGTCTAATATTTTAGGACTGCTCCTGCAGTCCAGATTTGGAAAGGTGGGCTGGAAATGGTCTTATCATGAAGCCGTCCTTGAGCTCTTTACGGAGTAATGTGTCCACTGTGTCAGGTTTGGTGAATGCGGATTGTAGGCTCTTTTCTCGATGCCACATGGGAGGGTGCCATGGGTTGATGGTAACGAGTTGGTGGGTTGGGGGAAAGCAGGCTTGGGGGTGATGGGAGAAGGCGGTGCAGCATGCGGTGGTCAGTGGGGAGGCGGGGGCGTGAAGTCGAGGCGAGAGGACTTGGAAGAGGGGCAGTGATGATGCTTTTGGTGGCTGGGTGTGAGAGAGCCTCGCAAAGGTTGCATGGAAGGGAGGGCCTTGCCGCAAATACTCTGCGGCAGAGCTCAGAGTCCAGGGCTCCCTATTGTGTGCCCTGGTTGAATTGATGGAGGTGGCCTGAGGCTTGGGAGGTGAACAAGACATGATAGGTATATAAACCTGTGCCACCGAAACGCAGGGAAAGACTGAACAGAGTGTGTCTCTGTAGAGGGAGAAAGCAAAAGCAAACTCGACTGGAGTGAGTTTGCGGGAACTTGGGTTGTCTTAGCTGGGCTGTGTTGGGGGGTGTGGGGACCTCCCTGGGGTTGGCAGAGGGGCATTTAGATGGTTTGAGCAATTGTGCGACGTCGGTGTAAGTACCTGATATGATTTCCCGAATGAGGGAGGTTGAAATGTGTGAACGACATGTAGCTGGAGGGGGACGGACCGGAGGGGTGCTGCCACCAAGGTGAAGTTGCCAAAGGTCGCTGGGGTGATGATGGGCAGAGCACCTGGGCTGGTGGTAAAGGGTGCTGTAGGAACAGAAAAAATAGGGGGGTGTAGGCCCAACCCCTTTCAAAATGCACCATAATACATGATATGACAAATTCACTTGCACAAATACCCAAGAATTCTAGGGGAGAACCTCGAAGCCTCTGATAAAATTGCCCTGTACCCAGAAAATGCTTCCGAAGCCCATAGTCCTTACCAATCAGGAGACACTGAGATTTTGGCTGTTCTGAAAGTTCTTTCCATCGAAGCTCAGACTGTGATAGTCAGCATGAGTTAAGTAAGTTTGCTGTCTGCAGTGTTTGAAGATAGAAACAGTTTCATTGATCTCTCTCCAGGTCTTCCCTCAGTGTCTTTCCTCCAGAAGACTCCCTCCTCTCCAGTCAGCTGCCTCGCTACAGGTTTCTACCCTCACAGAGCCTCACTCGTCTGGAGGAAAGATGGAGAGGAGCTTCATGAGGAGGTGGACCACGGAGAGATCCTCCCCAACCACGATGGAACCTTCCAGATGAGTGTTGACCTGAACCTTTCATCAGTCACACCTGAAGACTGGACCAGGTACGACTGTGTGTTTCAGCTCTTTGGTGTGAAGGAGGAAATCATCACCAAACTGAAGAAAGATTGGATCAGAACCAATGAAGGTAAGAGTGAGATCAGAGGGTGCTGAAGGGGAGTGCATGGGAATTCATGTTGGAAAAAACATAACCAGTAATAATAAACTATTTCGTTGCGAAGATTTCACTACTTTGATTCCAGTCTGAGTTGATTTCTTTTATTCAGGTTTCAAAATGAAAACAAGCGTCAGAGAAAGTAAATCCAGTCAGCACTAAACAGACTGAGTATAAACAGATACTCAGGCTGAGTGAGTAGAAGAGAGGAATAAAGTGACTAAAGATAATCTGGCATTTACAACTGTGACTGAAATTATTTGTCTTGTTCTGATTTCAGCCATCAGCCCTCCATCTTGTCAGTAAAACTTCCTTTGGTTCTATTTCAGGTGATCTGACTCACACTTCATGTTTTAGATAAAACATGTTTCACATTATTGTGCAGATGAACCTTTTTAACACTGTTTCCTGTATTTAATGTTTATTAAAGTTCAATACAGGATGTTTGTTTCTGACCTGCAGCTCCTGACAACAGCACAGAGCTCTCTGAGCAGCTGAATCCAGAGACCTGAATGACAAACACACTCAGCGACTCTCCCGGTGACACTTTATTTAGCTTTGAACAGCTAAAATGCGGTAAAAGAGTAAAAGATGGCTTCTTGCAATAACAGTAAAGTTACATATAAAAAAGGACTGATTGAAAAGGTGGGACTGTTCTATATTCTATCTCTCTGATTGGTTGTTTTAGTGATTGTTGTTTTCTTCCTCTAATGATGTTCAGCTGAGGTGATGCCAGATGATGCAGCTCTAATTATCTATGAGTAAGAGAGAGTTAGCAAAGCGCTGCACCTCACCATGTGAAGAGACGGTAGTGTAAGATAGTTTGGTTTTGGGACTTCTAACACCTGATTTGTTTGTGTGCTGTCAGTTGTCTGTGTAGAGTACATTGGAAGTACTGACCTGTTCTGTGTTCTTTCTGTTACAAATAGTTGTTTTTTTAGGAGATGTTAATGAACAACTTAAGCTAAAAAGAAAGAGATGAAAATCTAACTGTTTCACTCGACTTGTATGAAATGATCAGACCGGCTGCATCGGGCCTCAACTACTTTTTTTGAGAAGGATTTTGAAATTAAGTATTTCTGTGATTAATGACAGAAAAAATAATGAATCGGCTAAGTGGCCTCCAACCAAAATGATCAATTGGCTGAAATGAGGTTGTAAAAGGACCTCATCGTCCAACGGGCCACCAGTTGAATAGATCTGGACTAATGTTTGTCAACCCACTGCTAAGATATAAGCGAGCGAGCAAGAATGGCAAACAAGAAGCAGCCAGAATTTCCTAATGCTAACATGCTAGTTTGACAGTGGTGACTACTGACATCAGCCATGTTTGTTGTTTACGTTCATCTAACTGTAGAGCCAGTCTGTCTGTATGTAGGCTGCATGTCATTCACATCATCTACTTCACACTCAGCAGGTTTGTTGCTGAGGACTCAAGGAAGTGCAGCGTCAAATTTGTAGCAATTTGGACAAACGACATGACTTAAACTGGCTCACACATGATCTTTCTCAGGTGATGTCATGGGGAAGCAGATGTAAAAAGATGAGAGATTAGATTATGTTGATGTCACATTGCAGAAAGACAAAAAACCCAAAGCAGAAAGTTTGAGAGTCTGAATGAGTGGGGAGGTGCAGTGAGTGCAGGTTTTCTATCCTTCAGTGAGAACAGGTGGTGAGATTTTATGGTCAAGTAACAACAATAGTTTGCTCGCTAATATTAGCCTCGATGGCTAGAATGTTTGTGGTTGCTCAGTCACACCATCAGACTCTCAGAATGCTTCTCTCATTGGTTGTGAACCAGCTCAGAAAGTACAGCTAACTGCTATTAGCTAGCTAGTTAGGTAGCAGTGCAGCTAGCGGTTGGGAATGTGAACTCAGACCACTGTGGGAGTGTTGGTGTGTGTCTGAGGTTTTCTGGTCAGCGAGCTGACTAAACAAAGAGATCATGGTGTCAAATCTGCCATTTCTTTACATCCTGTTATTTTATTAAGGGTTAGGGTTAAAAGATGTCTTTTAAAAAAATGTTTCCAACAAAAATTCTTACGCATTGCACATATAACTTGGACCCTGGTGGTATGAGGAATCTTTCATGGATTATCATGAAAGGTTCCTCAAACAACCAGGGCTGCTATTTATGGTGAGACTAGTCAAACCAGACAGACAGTGATGGTGGCTGGACTGCTCAGCAGGCATTCGTGTTAAGTTGCCAGTTGAACCAGAGTTTGAGCCAGAGCGTCTCTCTTCTGAGATATAGTGCAGGTTGGATGTTGGAGGAACAGAATGTGGCCTGTTTGGGAGGCAGCACCTTATCTGACCAGCTGCTTAATACAACCGTTTGTTCCACTACCAACAAGATCTGGTGTAGGAAGAGGAAAAGGAAGCTCTGCACACACAGAAGCCTTTGACCCCGAGCATGACCTCAGGGTGACTGTACCTCCTGGTGAGCAGAGTGGGGGAAGTTTATCTAAATATACCCAAATCCTTCACAGGGACGAACAGGAATGAATGTCAAAGTCAAATGAATTGTTCTTTCTCTCTGTGCTGATGTTTGTTTATACATTAAAATTAAAATTGAATTAAAATGAATTGTTTGGCGCTTTTTCAGTTTTCTCACAGAGGATTTCAATGAGAAGATTGATATCAATGTTCACTCTGAGCAGAGTTAGCTCCCAGACAAGGTTAGCTTAGCTTAGCATGAACCCAGAAGTTGTTTGAACTGAACTTGTTCACCTTAAAAGAACAGCTCCAGAATCAGTTTGATGGTTCAGTGTCTTGTAACAGATGAATGGAGTCTCTGTCACTTGTTTCTGCACGATGTAACTTCAGTGAGAGTGTCGGATCACAGCGTTGTATACACGTTTACTTTAACATGCAAGTTTTCAACACACAACATTGTTATGATATAATGACTTTAGTTTGTAGTTAGCACCCACATTACATCTGACAGACTGCTACAGACCTGAGATCTGTGTTTATAATAGTGGTGTTGCACTCAGAAGCCTTCAGCACGTCAGAACAAATCTGTTATTCTTTGCCTGAGAGGTGATCAGAGGATCCGTTTAGAAAGAAAGTGAAACAAATGACGTAAAAAACTGAGAGACTCAAAGTGAAATACATGATGAAACATGTTTATTCACTGTAGTGAGTTAAACATTAAAACATTAAATGTACCAGCAACAATCAACAATAATAAAATGACATACACAGAGGTAACACCTGAAGAGTAAAAAGGAAAAATACATGTAAGCACAGTTACCATATAATACTGTACATTATTAATATCAGTCTGTTCTGTGTGATTCTCACTAAAAGCTTGTTTGTGTACGAGATCAGTCCGACAAAGTTTTTAAGCTTCATTAAACTTTGGTTGAAGTCAGATGATGATAATTTGAAACACTTTCTAATCTGTCAACACAATCCCCACCTCTAATAGACACAAGGAAAGCTGAACTAAAAGTAGAAGCACGTTAAACAGGTTTTTAATTACAGGTGAAGTTGAGAGAGAGAGACAGAGATGAAGAAAGAATAAAGATGAAGAATGATGAACAAGAAACAATACACATTATAAAATTAGTGTTTTGCGTCGTCTACTATACCAGCTGCCATAAAGGGTCAACAGGTTGTAGTTGTTTCTTAAAGGCGTGTCAGTGCAGGTTAAGTGGACTAACAGTGTGTTTGTCCTTACAGCTCCTGACAACAGCTCTGAGCTCTCTGAGAGACTGAACTCCAGTATTGTGGCACTAACAACCCTTCATATGGCTGAGCCATTGCTCACACAGAACACCTCAATTCACAATACTTTCAATACAAACAATAATATTACTATAGTCTGCGGTGGCCTGACCCATTGAAGCGCGCCAATCAGCGCTATTTATGACGTGATCCGGAACTGCCTCGGTTAGGCCCGTGAACCTGAGACAGACCTCCACAGCAACAGCATGTGAGCGTATGTGTATGTGTGTGTGTGTGTGTGTGTGTATGTGTTGTGTAGGCGCTGAGTGTGCACCCTCGACGACCTACGGCGGGCGAACAGAGTTCAGGGAAATGGGCGAAGTTTGTGTCACTGCTGGACCGCGAGATGCGGTCTGTGAGGAAACAGTTTGGACGGAGCTTGGCTCCACCGGAACAATGAGAGCGCAGAGTGCGCTTCCAGCATCGGCACTCTAAGAGAGAGAGTGCGCCGGTCAGGGAATGACGGGCGTTCAAAGGCGCTCCATCACAGTTCCTGATAGGTGCATGGAAATATGTGATGTCACATGTTTTTCCCCCATCAGAGCTCTGCCCACTTCAAACATGCAGCACGTGATTCTGGAGAAACATAGTTGATTGTTGAGTCTCATTCCCAGGTCATCAGATACCAGAGCTTTGGGTCGGCAGCTGTGAAACTCTCAGCCTCTATTTAGATAGATAGATAGAAATACTTTAATGATCCCAGACTGGGAAATTGTCTTTGCTGCCATCTAACGACTGTTTAGTGGTATTCATTCACCAAAAACGGAGAAGAAGAGATGGAGCATGCGCATAAAGCTTGCGTGCTGTTTACAAACAGACAGTCGAAGGACAATCCAAAAACAAGAAGAAGAAGACGAAAATGGCTATTGCAAGGAAACCAGAAGCGTTTGTGTGGACCGATAATGAGGTCGAACTGCTGCTGCATCTCACACTTGTGAACACAAGCAGTAGTCAGCCATTGTTGTTGTTGTTGTTATGAGACGTGGGGTTCAGAGGTCGGGCGCTAGAGGTCGAGGGGTGGGGCGATGGCGTCATCGTTTTGGGAAGTATGCAGATTCGCCGTCCACATGAAAACGTTAGGCTGCGTTTTCAGATTTTTCCACCCTGAGTCCCGTTTTCAAAGAAGTGCGTTTTCAAGAAAGTTTGTTTTCAAAAAAGTGCATTTTCAGGATCCGTGTGGACGGTCGGCCAAAATGATGCAATACATGTGCGTTCTTGCACGGCCTCTGAGACCACGATCATGTAAACTGATCTGATATTTTTGTTTAAAAGATAAATACCTTTACACTTTACATTTTTAGAATAACTTCAAGAATTTAAAGCGTATATTTTTTCCTCTCTGTTGACTTTTTGTAAAATCAGATTGGATGAGGGAAAGAGTTGATCGTCCTAAAAGAAACAAGATGCTGTTCCGTAAAGAGCGGAAATAGCAGTTGAAGTAGTTGTAGCTGAAGTTGGAGTCGACACGGCAGAAGGGAATGGTTGGTGGAGGGGCCGGAAATTGGAAGGTCAAGGATGGACGTTGCTTCTTGTTATTCTTTTACAGCAAATGCTAGTTGGGTTAACTGGAGCACCCAGAGAACATGGTCGCTCCACTCAGGTGACAGTTAGAACCACTGAGCCGTAGTTATCAGCTGCGACAGCATCATCAGAGACACTGTCCTCCACTCGTCAGGTTTTGAAGAGCTTGGTGAATCTTTTCCACAATGATCTCAAACTGCTGGTTCTTCTCACTGGCTGTGTCTCTGATTGAAGGACATGTATCGTTGTGTTCTCGTCTTCAGCGACTCTCTGCTCCTCCTCTGCTATCAGAGCTCTAAGTCTCACTCTCAGACTCTCCTTCATGAAATCATCGACTCATCAAACCTCTCAAGTTTTTTTCAAGAAGTCTCTTTTCCCTGAGAATCAAATTCTCTCTCTCAGACTGACGACACTCTTTGACATATTTGAATGTCTGTTGTGATCTTCCTAATCTTCCCTGTAAATCGTGCCACTCGTCCACTCTCGTGTCTTCCAGCTGCTCCTCTTGGCTGCTGCTAGCTTGGCTCAGCTCCTTGTTGCTCTTGTGGCTCCTCATGTCTCTGAGTTTGTTAGAAATAGTCATGTAAAATGTTCACAGCTATAACCACCGAGTACTGCTGAGTGTTGGAACATTCTAGAACATTTCAGAACATCAAAGGACATCAAAGGACATCAAAGGACACTCCATTCTAAAGTTTAAATCTAAATGTTTTTGTGTTTGTTTTTACAGAAACAGATTTTGTTACAATACTATTAATCCTGAAATCTGTATTTTCACCTCATTTGAAGACTTTTGAAAGAATTGCTAACCCTCGACATCTAAAGTGTGCAAATTATCATCATCTCTGGATGCTATTTGAATACCAACAGCAAATAAACAAATGTGCACATCATTTGGGTAGAAACTTTTCTTCATTAAATTCGTATACTAAATTAGGTATGTATGGAAAGACGTTCTATTAACCGGGCCAAGTCATATATGCATACAAATCAACTTAAAAAAATCAACAAAGCAAAAAACAAGTCAGAAAAAACACAAACTAAAAAGTTAGTTAAAAAGGACTTTCTGAATGTTTTCTTTTATTCAACATTGTGAGGGTAATGCTTCCGAAAGCTCTGAGCTGACCGTTGATGGTTAACAGAGGTACCCTGAGACTATAATAATACTCAAAATTAAAATTATTAGAGACCCATGGGAATAAATAAAATATCATTATATCTCATGCAGAGATTATTAGATGGTCTTTAGAATCATTCACCAAAAAGTGTCTCAATTCAGCTGATTCTACCATCACACAGTTTAACCACAAAACCCAGGTGTGACCTGTGGAGGAGCTTCACTTGACACGAGCTTCTCTAAAACATGATTAGTGTGAAACTGAGGAGTCTCTAAAATATTGACAGTATGATGTTTTTCTATATCATCATGGTTGATGTGTAAAAGTAGACAGTTATTGATGTATGGTTCATTCATGAGGGTGATTTAAAGATAATTCACTTTTAAAAGATACCAGCATGAATGCAGTCTCACCATTAAGTGTCGCTCACTTGAACTCAAAGACAGGCTCAGACAGCACAAATTCTTTCAGTGGGACCCAATCTCTGACTCACATCTATTTTGATTTTGACAAAGTTAAATGAAAAAACGAAGTGAGGGAGTTCACTGGAAATGCTGATTCCCAGCTCTGTGATCGGCTCTGTGTTAAGATAATAAGATATGTGAGGGGTGTTGATGAGGCGTTGATCTCTTGTGGGTGGTTTGGACTTTTTTGAGGGCTTCATCAGTAAGTTGGTATTAGGCCTATTCATTTGACACAGGCACGATGTACCGAATCAGAACTCTTCACAGGTGAGTGACAAACTATTCACCCGCCCATCTTCAATCAGGACAGAAACTCTCTCTCCTCCTTCTGCCAGGATAAATAACAGTAAACAGCTGATCCAGCTCGATCCTTCACTCACTCATCTTCATCAAATCAACATGAGAAGGTTATTGTTGCTGCTTCTCTTCTGTCACATTTCATCACCAGGTAAGATCACATTTTAAATCTTTAAACTCTTTAAACTTCACAGTCCACTCGACTCTTTACTCCGAGTTTAGAGTAGCAAGAAACTGGACTTTCTGTGGGTCAGTGCAGAATCACGTGGGCCATCTATTCCCAGAACAAAGAGGGACTTATAAAAACTTAGAAGTAGCAAAAAGGACAAACTGCGACAATTTCACTTTGCAACATGCTGCATCACAAAGACAATAAGAACAAAATTTGCCTGTACAACATGAAACAACAAAGAGCTCAGTCTATAAAGGCTGACACAACTAAAACCTGTCTGTTACATCCTGATTCAGACTGAAACATATTTGCACCCACAGAAAGAGCAGCACATCGTCTCTACAGCACACAACACTGTTCATTAACCACTTTACTGCACAAAGTGACGGCGACAAAACCAAACAGCAGAGAAGGTGTTAACATGCTGCATGACAGAGCAAACATCAGACAGAAGTCACAATCATGAATGATACGGTCAGTGTTATATTGAATTATTTCCTCATTGTATTAATGTCTATTGATGATATATTGATGTTGTATTGATAATATTCCTTTAGAATTGTCTAAAATAATTGTCAGCTGTCTTCTTTATGAAAAGTAGTCACACAAACAGCCTCTTCATACATCTGAGAAAAATATATTTAGTAAAACATTATTTATTTTCAACATTTTAACTAATTTTTAAAGTTTTTCAGAGTGATGAATCATTATTTAATAACATATGATAGTTGTGTGTTTTCTTCACATTTAGTGCAATGCAGTTATATTGATTCATATTCAAATCAATCAGTGTTTATGCATCACACAGCTTTCTATTGAGGCCAGTCCACATGAGGACACGCCCACCTCAGACTGACATTTAACCAGGAAATCAGTCACTTGTATGTTGTGATTCATTTATTTGCTAGTAAATTCAGCCAGAGATTAAACGTAATCTCAACAGAATGACCCATCCCATCATGTCGATGACACTTACTGTATCATCTTCAGGAGATGCTTCGGGTGCGAAGAGCTGTGAGCTGTTTGGGTTTTCTTGGTTCTGACACTCATTTGAGTGCTGCACGTAGCAGAGTATTGGTCACAGCCTGATGTAATATATCTACCTTGGGACAGCTGCAGACACGTCCCAACTGGCCTCCTGGGAGAAGACCCACCACTGTGATGCTCGCACTCTCTCGTCCTATCACTGTCAATCTCTCATTCCTCATGCCTAAAACTGTAGCCTTGTTACGCCCCTGATCTAGGGGAATCAGTGGCATAACATGAAATGCTGCTCCCCATTCTTCCCACTCCCAAGAAGGCCAGTGTCACATGAACTATTTAAATTAAAGGTAGCATTTTATTTGCTTCAGAGGGAGAGAAAGCCAAAACAACAAACAAAATACATCTATCTCCCTATCTTTCCTAGGTAAATCAAAAGTATTAACAAAAAGACAAAATCTTACCTATCTCCTAAACAATGTAAAACAGGAGAAAAAGGGTTAAAGAAAAGGCTTCTCCCTCCTACTGGGCTACCACACTCTATTTCTCAAAGTACTAAAATTACAAAAGGCTCCAGTTGACAATTTCCTTAGTCTTCACAAAACACACACAGAACTTGAGACACGCTGGACACTGCTCCCAGTTGGAGGTGGGAGAATGGTTGGAGAGACAGACTGCAGCCAGCTGGTGATTCAAATAGGCTCCTCTTCTGCCTCTAGCCAATCATGGAGCAGCAATCAGGCAGCTCCAGCCAATCAGAGGGTCCAACCTGCTATCAATCACCCAGACAGACACTCAGAGCAGACTGCTCACACACTTGGAGGAGGAGGGACAGAACAGATCAAATATACACACACAAAACAATAATAATGACCCAGGGTCATAACAAGCCTACAAACAATGCATCTCAACCAAGATGAGATAGAGATCACAGGTCCCCACAGAGTCCTTCTGTGTAAATGTCTTGGACTGTACTGATCCTCCTGGAAACAAGAGTCCAGCTCTGTCAGCTGTCTGTCAGGATATCATTCCAGATGTGTCTCTGGTTTCAGCTCTTGATTTCATTTTTCTGCATCAGCTGTTCTGTTAGCTTCATAACTTGTTCAAAATCACACTCTGAATCATCTCTAAACTGAGCATGGCTCTCTTTTAATCCCTCAATTAGGTCAATGCACTCAGAAACTGATAATGTTGGGCTTTGTAATCCCTGTGTGTCAAAATTGTTCAACTTCAATCATTTCCCAAATGTGACGAGTAAAAATCTGAACTGTATTGTTTGTAGTTGTTGCAGCAGGGACTGAGCCTCAACCTTTGTTTGACTGCTGCTTTCAACACACTCTGCAAACACTTCTAATATTACAGAGTAACGTCAGTATTCTGCTCACTGCTCCGGATACTCCCTTGTTTCCTGACACAACGGAGACGCAAACTAAATCCAACGCACAGAGATGGGTTAAGTTGCAGTAGTTAAATCACCCGTAATATCTTCTCTGAAATACTTGTTTCCATGAACTCGATTGGCCATTCTTTTATTTTCCATGAGTGAACATATCATAATTATGTGAGCCATCTTTTCTCTGAACAAAGGAGGACTTAGAAATATTAAAAAATAGCAAATATGACAAACATTGGGACATAATAGCTGCCTGGTTCAAGGACTTCAGCTTTGATCCTGAACAACAGCAAACAGGCTGCTGACTCCAGCAGCTCAACTTGAACATCTGGACTCATTAATGTTCTGTTCCTGGGCAGCTGCTCCAGATGATTTTGGATCCTTGGATCATATTTGCACATGAATTTGAACTGTTTCAGAAAGTTTTTATTGTTGAGAGCATCTGCATTTCTCCTGTGTCCACGTAGGGGCACTAGCGGAACAAATCAGAGCCGGGCCGGGGGCGGAGCAAATGACCGGGCCCTTTTAACCCAAATAATAAATCTCATGATAACGTCATTTTACAACATACACATGCACATACACTTACAAGCATCGCCACCACGGAGAGCGACTATGTCATTTGAAAGTCCATCAAGCGGACATGAAGTATAACAAACCAAGAGAACAACAAAAACATTAGGCTACATGAATACTAATAATAAAACAACACAAATTCAAATCAGTTCAGCACCACGGATAGCGACCGCATCATTTTGACACCCATTTTAACTATTTAAACTCAGAGCCTGTATCAGTAGTGTTGGGTGCACAGCGGTCGTCTCTCCCTCAAACAGTGGCCGGCAAGCGAATCGAAGTTCGTTTGTCGTCCGCTGATCGAGCCGGAATACGACGTATTGTGGTCACACACGGCGGCAAGACTATACAGGCTGGATTAGCCTGAATGAGCTCCTAGCGAGCTTAGCAAACACAGTGAGCACACAGTACAGGTAACCATAAATCGGACTCGGCGGTCCTCTCACAGCAAAAGAAAGCACAACAAAGAAAATCACGCTATATATTATCTGTTTCTGCCCAAACAAAAGACCTCTCATTGGTGACCGCTCGTTGCGGTAGCGTGGTTGCCCGACTGGCTCCAAGCTCCAACTCGCTTGGGAGGCGAGCGTGGGGTCAGACTGTAGCGGCCTTAACAGCTGACGGCAGGCTGTAACACAGCTATAGGTCAACTCACTGGAACGGACGGTTTCATTCCTTCTGAAGATTCTTTTCTTCCTTCTGCAGGTAATGAGGGAACGGCTGGGTTGTGCAGCGTTCCTCTCGGGATCCAAAACAATGTCGAACGTCCAAACAAAAATGAAAGTGACACAAAAACAGTCTCTGTCTCGTCCAGCGAGGAGGGAACTGAAATTAGCTCAAGCAAAGATGAAAAAAATGAAAAACATTTCTCAATGTTATACCCTTATGGCAGCAGTTGCATGACCGAAGTCTCCAACAGACGCCCCCTGAGTACAAAGAACAAAAGTTGCTGCGTGACCTTTTAACGTGGGTGTGACGTCATTGTGATCCTGGCGGAGCTTCCTGGCTCAGAGCCAATATTGTAGGGACCGGGTGACGTCTTGGAGGCAGTTCAACGTGGTCACGTTTTTCACACCACTATTTGAAGGGCATACGACGAGCCTTGCGCTCCGCAAACTTGTAGACGATGCTCTGTATGTCCATTTTCTGTGCTCTCTCATTCTCTATGGACAACATGGCAAGTCCACTCAGTCTCTCCTGTCCCACTGTGCCCCTCAAGTTTTTTTTTAATGAGTTTTAACTTGGAGAATGAGCGCTCACAGGTTGCAACCGTGACGGAAAGAGTCAAAAGTAAAAGGCGGGCGGTGCAAACGTCACTGAATGTAGAAGTTACTGCTGGGCGGTTGACAAGGACGGTTGGTGACGAGTTTTACCCAAAATACACTTGGAGACAGTATCGGCGATCAAATTGTAAATTTGCGCGTCATAAAGTTAAATGTGAGAGTGAAAATAAAGCCAGTCATGCAGCACAACATTTTGTTTCATTATTTTACACCTACTACATCACTAAAGTCAGTCGGTCTTGTAAAATTTTTAGCAACCATGACTCAACCTGACTGGGGCAACCTATATAATCCCTGTATGAATCTGCATATAATATTCAATAGACTGCGCCCATACTCTGTGTTCTTCTGGACACTAGTCATCCTCAAGTCCTGCCTCCTGTCCGGCCCCTGTGGGCCCAGGCCGGGGACGTGCCGCCCTCCCAGTCCCCCCTAGTGATGGGAACGGCAGTTCTTTTTACTGTACTGAATCTCTAGAATCAGTTCATTAAAATGATTCGTTCAAAAGATTCGTTCACCGAATCGTTCAGTGCTCTCCAACTCCCTGAACTGATA
>CAEMYA010001349.1:84989-97779 GCA_903131615.1 Diplodus sargus
GATTCATGTAAAGTAAACCATCATATCAGTTTGTCTTCAGTGGTCCAGACACTACCTGTCATTCATCATGTCAACATTAATCAGCTGCTAGTTAGACTTGTTGCTGAAGCTGTTAAACACAAACTAATGACAATAATCTGATTCGTGATCGAACACGACTAAAAAATCAGCAGTCGTCACACAATGTACAACGTTTTTAAGATCATCTTTCCACTGAATGTTTCATCTGTGAATCAGTGTTAATTACAGTCTCTGTCTCTGTCTCAGGTGTCCATGTTGTACAGAGAGTGAATGGCGTCGAGTGGGATGATGAGACTGGAGAGGTCAAAGGTTTCGTTAAGTTTGGTTATGATGGAGATGACTTCTTGGAATTTGATCCAAATACATTTACATGGATCGCTCTGAGACCTGAGGCCGTTACTGCCAAACAGATATGGGACGCAAATAAAGTCATGAAAGAATACTATAAGACTGCTGTTACTCAGATTTATCCAGAGTGGCTGAAGACGTATGTGGAGTATGGGAGGAGCGTTCTGCTGAGAACAGGTAGGATCACCTGACCTGATGTAGTTTATTAGACACAGTGATCTTCATATAGGCTGCTCAGACGGAACTGTCATTGTATTATTAATCCAACCTGTCTGACATCATCTTCTTTGTAGTGGTTACATTTGTTTTAGTCCTGACCAATCACAGACATCTTTGGGTGACATCACTCACCATCAAAGCTCAGACTGTGATGTCACAGTTAGTTTAAGGAAAGTGATTTTACAGCTTCAGTGTTTCACAATAGAAATAGTTCCACTGAACATTGACACTGTGATTGACGACCTGACTGTGAATCATAAGAACAGACAGACATTGTTCTTCTCTGACTGTAGTGAGTGTCTTTAGTGGTGGTGTAGTTCCCTCCTCTGTCTGTATACAGATCATGTGGAGGCTGTGTAGCAGATGTGTTGTTATGTACCCTGTCATTATTACACTGTGGTCTGGATACATGGAGCACATTACTTGGCCTCCATCAACACTGTCTTGCTTTTTAACAAATCAATTTTTAGTCAGACGACACTATTACAAACTGTCACAAGCACATGGACGACATGATTCACATCATGCTGCTGGTTTCACACTTTTCCCCTGATCAGTTTGCAGCAGTGATGTGCCAACAAACATAGTATTGGAACAAAATAGTGCAGACGAAGTCTGCTAGCAAGTTAAAAAAGGATGTATATGATGCATCATTTTAAATATTCTAAAAGGTTTCTTGAGGAACAAAATGCATCAAATACATTTGTTCAACATTTACTTGAAAACACTTTCATATCTTCTGTTACCGGAGGAAACCGGTGGATTGCTCACTCCAGGTGGGGAATGTGTCCTTGCCCCAAGTGAAGGAGTTCAAGTACCTCGGTGTTTTATTCACGAGTGAGGGGATGATGGGGCGTGAAATTGACAGGAGAGTTGGAGCAGCGGGTGTGGTGCTACACGCGCTTCACCACACGGTTGTGACGAAAAGGCTCGATCTACTGGTCAATCTTTGTCCCAACCCTCACCTATGGTCATGAGCGATGGGTCATGACCAAAGAATGAGAACGCGGGTACAACGGTCGAAATGGGTTTTCTTCGCAGGGTGGCTGGGGTCTCCCTCGGAGATAGGGGAAGAAGCTCAACCATCCAGGAGGGACTCGGAGTAGAGCCGCTGCTCCTTTGCGTAGAAAGGAGCCAGTTGAGGTAGTTCGGGCATCTGATGAGGATGCCACCAGAGCGCCTGCCTTGGGAGGTGTTCCTTGAAAGCACTTTCACACCTCCTATTATTGATTCCAAATGTAATTTCTCCATCTTTCTTTTACCTTGTTTCTTTTCCTCTCTCCTCTTTAATATCTCTCTCTCTTTACTCTCCAGAGAACAGGTAGAATCACCTGACCTGATGTAGTTTAATGGGCAAAATCATGTTCATACAGTCTGCTCAGACTGAACTGCTGTTGTGTTTTCACTCCAGTCAGTCTGACATTACATTGTTTTCTCTGTTAAAACTAACGATAGTTTCATTGATCTCTTTCCAGAGCTTCCCTCAGTGTCTCTCCTCCAGAAGACTCCCTCCTCTCCAGTCAGCTGCCTCGCTACAGGTTTCTACCCTCACAGAGCCTCACTCGTCTGGAGGAAAGATGGAGAGGAGCTTCATGAGGAGGTGGACCACGGAGAGATCCTCCCCAACCACGATGGAACCTTCCAGATGAGTGTTGACCTGAAGCTTTCATCAGTCACACCTGAAGACTGGACGAGGTACGACTGTGTGTTTCAGCTCTCTGGTGTGAAGGAGGAAATCATCACCAAACTAGAGAAAGATCGGATCAGAACCAACGAATGGACGACTGAGATCATCTTGCAAAAAAGCAGTAATTATAAATACACTAATTAACTGTTTTAATTTGTTCTAACCTGCTTCATCTGCATCAGTCTTAATTTATTGTATCCAACAGTGAAGCCCAGTAACATGACCGTCCCCGTCACTGCTGCAGTGGTTGTTCTTGCTCTCATTCTCATCGGTGCTGCTGGATTCATCGTTTACAAAAAGAAAAAAGGTGAGAGAGAAAAAGGAAAGATTTCACTACATTGATTTCAGTCTTTCAGTTAATGTTTTGCATTCAGGTTGCAAAATAAAGTGTCAGATAAAGTAAATACAGTCAGCACTAAACAGAGTATAAACAGATACTCAGTGACTGAAATTATTTGTCTTGTTCTGATTTCAGCCATCAGCCCTCCATCTTGTAAGTAAAACTTACTTTGGTTCTCTTTCAGCTGATCTGACTCACACTTCATGTTTTAGATTAAAACATGTCTCACATAATTGTGCAGATGAACCTTTTCAACACTGTTTCCTGTATTTATTGTTTATAAAAGTTCAATACAGGATGTTTGTTTCTGACCTGCAGCTCCTGACAACAGCACAGAGCTCTCTGAGCAGCTGAATCCAGAGACCTGAATGACAAACACACTCGGTAGCCCCATTCGTACTACCATTTGAATGCAGTGATCCTGTATCAATATTCTGTGTGAAAGTCTCAGAGTTATTTGGTTCCGTGTAAGCAAACAACGGCGTAGAATTGGCAAACTGCCGCTGCGGCGTTAATTTATAAAAAGGGCTAATGACTATCCGGGTGTCACTTTATTTAGCTTTGAAGAACTAAAAAAGACAAAGATGGCTACTTGTACTATAAGTTACGTTATATAAAAAGGACTGATTAATGGGACTATTCTATGTTCTATGACGCTGATTGGTTGTTTTATTAATTGTTGTTTTCTGTCCAATTCATACTCAAAACAATCAGGGGACAGCGTGTGACCAGACTTTAGTCACAAACAAAACTGCCTGCTGATGTAGTGGAGCAAATTGCTCACGCTGGGGTGTGTGTTATGACCAGTGTGAACATTTGAATCAGATACGAGCTGCAACAGAAACCCAGACAGGAGATGACCAGCACTTGGACCAGGAGTTGGGTTGCATCCTTTGTTCGGAAAGACCGGATCCTGCGGATGTTGTAGAGAGCAAATCTGCATGATCGGGCCACAGTAGTGATGTTGGGGGTTCAGGATAGTCTGTAATCCAAGTTTTGCCCAGATTCCTGGCAGTCGATGAAGACGATACTGTGATGTCCTCAACAGTGACTGACAGGTCCATACAAGGGCAGTCTTTCCCCGGGATGAAGATGAGTTCAGTTTCACTAAGGTTGAGCTTGAGGTGATGTGCAGCTGTCTAAGTGGAGACATCTGCCAGACATTGCAAGATGCACATTGCAACGTGGGTGTTGGAGGAGGATGGGGAAAAGAGAGGAACAGTTGGGTGTTGTCTGCATAACTGTGGTAAGAGAATCCATGTGATGTGGCTGCAGAGCTCAGTGATCTAGTGTATAGTGAAAACAGGATCAGAATCAGAATCAGAAATACTTTAATAATCCCAGGGGGAAATTATTTTGTGGTCTTTTATGTCACTATATATATATCATTTTTATGAAGTGGTCTTTATATTTAGCCTTGAGGGTTGGTTGTAGATGGTGCCTTCCAGGGTTTAAGAGAGGAATGAAAGAAGAGATCCATGTCTGTAGTTTCAGATGTAGGGTGGGTTCTTTTAGGAGTGAATTTACTGTATCTATCTTGAAAGGAATCTGGAATAAGGTCTGAAGTGAGGGAGGAGATAATCAGGGTGGTGAGGAATGGCAAGATGTCGTGTGAGATGTCTTGGAGAAGTGAGGAGGGAGATGTATATCGACAAATGTATGACTGTGAACTTATGAGACAAATCATGTAAATTGCTTTACATTGATGAACGGGAATGAATGTTAAACTCAAATATGTTATTCTTTCTTTTTGTGCTGATGTTTGTCTTTTCAATAAAATCCTCACATCTTAGCAAGTTTGGTCCACATGCTAATTTGTGACAACACTTAATATATTACCTGAACATTCAGTATTCTCAGAGGATTTGAATGAGGAGATTGATATCAATGTGAACTCTGAGCAGAGTTAGCTCCCAGACAAGGTTAGCTTAGCTTAGCATTAACACAAGAGCTGACGGTTAACACAAATCAAATGTACAAGCAACATACAACAGTAATAGAAATGACTTCAATACAGAGGTACCTTGAGAGAAAATTATTAAATGTCACTATATAGTCCTTCACTAACATCTACAACTGTAGTGTAATTATATAGAAAGAGTATCTTTATAGTGCCAATTTGTTTATATGGGTTTATAACATTTACTTCAGTTGGTAAAGTGTTCTGATGTGGGCCTATTAATGTATTGCTGCTGTTAATATTTGTATGGTTAATGTTTGTATGGTTAATGTGGCGAATGACGCCAAAATGTCCTATGTTTTGAAAGGCCTTTGAACGCCTCAGGTTTCTGTTGTTTGTGTTCTCATTTGTTTGGGTAGGTGTCAATCATTTTCTCTGTTATTTGGGATTAACCTGTGGGATTGTTAGAGGGGCGGGACTAGAGGGAAAGCCCGGGAAATAAGGAGAGAAAGAGCTGCGGAGAGAAGCGGAAAGACGTTAAGTCATAGCTAACTATATGTATATATAAACTAAAAGTATTATTTACTGTTATCAACCGGAAGTTTATGTGAGTGTTTGATTACTTTTTTAAGAGTGTAACCGAGCGTGTTATAGAAGTGAGGGCTCGTTACTGGCGCTAACTGAAGACAACGATGGGACTGTTGCTAGCGGTTAGCATCGCTAACTGCTAATCAGGAGACGAGGTTGGACGTTGACAAGGCTGCTGCAGGACGGAGGAGTCGGTGACGGACCGAGCCTCGGGACAGAACCGAGCCTCAGGACGGTTCTCTGGTCACGTCGCTGCCTCTGGAAAGAAGTTTTGGAGGATCACTTTTCCGTGGTTCGGATGAGTATCCTGACCTGCGGGTTCAACGGTTATTTCTACATGAGCTCACGCATGCGCACCATCACTGGTACCAACTGAAACAGTACAAAAACCGGAGTATTACTATTGTGAAGGTTTCTAATGTTTGTGTATTTCTGTTATGAGGTGATTCAAAACAAAGGAGAACGATATGAGCCACAAGGTTTAGACATTAAAACAGTTTATTATTGCTAAATCCTTGTTTGAAGGTGTTTTTCATGCTGATTGTGTTTATAGTGAATAAGAGCTAAAGTTACAGTTAAAGTAAGCTGCATGGTAAAATTAATGCTCAATAACAGTATAGATACAATTAATAAACTAACCAGGCCTCTCTGTGATTTAGCCAGAGTCATTTTCAATGTGTGTTAATTATTGTAAAACATCCCAAATGATACATTTTAGCAGCTCTCACCAATTGGCTCCCATGCAGTCTGATACATAAAAGGGTTATTCATGAAAATCAGAAAACAGAGTTGAGTGAGAGGGCTACAGTAGATAATGTCTTCATACAGTATGGAAATGTTGTTCTTCATGTAATTAAATGTGTTGCAACTAAAGAGAGAAAAACATCTTGAACACATTTTTTAAAAGATAATCATCTCCGGTGTGTTTAGACTCTCTGAGACCGCTCCTCTTTATGAAACGCTCTCTAAACACAATACTCTAAGAAAAATAAAAGAATATTACATCAATTGAAACAACGGCAGTGAGTTGCTTTAGGTGTGTGATGCTATAAGACAGGAGCTGTGTTAAAATATGTTCAGGTGAGTTTATCAAAGTGAAGTCCACCTGTGTTAGAATATAAGTTGATATATCCAATGTAAAGTTTGTCTGGACTTCACAGTGAAAAAGCCTGTGTTACAGTTTGACCCTGGTCCAGTGTTAAAGTCCTCCTCAGCCACTGAAACAGATATACGTTGTGTTTTGATCCTGTACCTGTCAAAGAACAAAGCCGGGCCGGTCCAAACCAGCACTGATGCTTCTCTGTTTCACTGTTCAGCTGTTTGATGTTATGAAACTCTGTCAGCATAAAGTGAAACATGGGACTGTTCACTGTGGAGTGAGGCAGATTTTTAATGCACACAAGTAACAAGATGTCAGGTAATTTAAAAAATAAGATGAACCATTATTTCTTTTACATTTTACAGAAAAGTTTTTCTGCCAACCAATTTCACTCAGTGAATTCAGTTGATCTCATGCTACAACTGAAGGGTGGCGTAATAAAGACAAAGATCATTAAATGTGTTAAGTTGTCCTTCATGAAGTTGAATTGCCATGAAATAATGTTAAGCACCTTTATCTATATGTATATCTATAATTACCAATATATCTGAAACTACATTATTTGAGTACGAGAGTTTTAGTTCAGTTTGAGTTTAGCAAAGACCAAAGAAGAAAAACCTGTTGAAGAACTTTTACTCCTGTCTAAACCTCTCATCCCCACTGGGGGGAGCTAAAGACACAGTGAGGGAAGGAAGGAGGCGTGTTATCCAAACAGAAAACATCTCCTTCCTTTATTCACATCATTAAGACTCCACTGACTCAACGAAGCTGTTAAGTCGATCAAACTTATTTCACATCAAAACATGAAGATCTTCATTCTCTTGCTTCTCTCGAGCCACTTTGCATTTTCAGGTAAGATAACTTTCCTTGAATTACTTCCTGAAAGCAGTTTGTTAAACACAGAACAGTTCAGCAGTAAACTAGTGACCTGAAGATGGAGGCTGCCTGTCTTTATATTTCAGATCAACAAGTCTGTCCAGCTCAGGGTTCAGATAATATGAAAATGAATTAGGATGTTCCTTTAGAGTTCCTAAATAACTTTGATTTGTTTTAAACTTTGGAACAAGCACAGATCAAAGTCTGTTGTCAGGAACATACTGTAGTCCTAAAGCCTGTATTACTGTGCTGTGTTACTGGAAGCTGTATGTTGTAGGTGTGGTGTGAAACATGGGAGACAGAGGACTTCAGGAGCCTGTTAGGTGGTTCAGGTAGATGTTGACTGACATTGTTGTCACACAGAGTTGTTCTTTGTTTTTTATTGAGTGCAGGAAGAAGAAAAGCTCATTTATGATGAGGCAGTTATAGAAGATGATTTAACCTTTATTGCCCTGTCACAGGATCAACAACAACAGTCATTGAGAGACTTTATTGAAAGTCATTGCACAATAGCAAACAGACAGTATGAAAAGACAAACCACAGTTCATTTTATAACTTTCAGATTCAGTGAGTGTCTCCTAACCTAAACTCACTAAACTGACTTCACTTCACCACCACATGTTGGTGGTGGACTCTGGTTTGTGACCTCTGTGTGTCTCTCAAGGACGGTAGTGCTGGATGATATCACCTTAATGTAATGTCACGATACTTGTAGGCTGTTTTACTACATAAAATATATATTATGAAATTATATTTTAAAAAATGTCCTCAAAAGCACATTAATGCAAGGGGTGGATAGCAAAATTAAGTATCATGATAAATATTCATCAGTAATGTGGATATGATGATAATATGAAAATGAATTAGGATGTTCCTCTAGAGCTCCTTAATAACTTTGATTGATGTTTAACTTCTGAACGAGCACAGATCAAAGTCTGTTGTCAGGAACATCCACAATCTAAGATGACATATAGTCTCTTATCATAGTTATAGTATAATATCAATATACTGCAGCCATAAAGGATGCTCACGTTCATGTTAGAAGGGGGACCTGATAGTTAAAGTACTTTGAGTGTAACTTCTCTTTAAAGTCTGTCCAAACACCAAAATGCTTCTCAGTAGTCGTTCTTCTGTCTGAAGTATCAGGAATGTAAGTGGCATTTTGCCAACAGCGCGGTCAAGAAACATACAATAATAAAAGAAATCACTTAAATACAGAGGAACCCTGAGAGAAAATGATTAAATGTTACTATATAATACTCTAAATAATCAATATCACCTGTTTCTATGTGGTTCCTAACTGTTTGCTGCTCATCCTTCACTAACATCTACATGGTTATATTTAGAAATCTGTCTGCTTCATCTTAATTAACATTAGTTAATATTGTTAATTGGTAGCAGCAAGTTATGTGATTGACAGCAACCAAGCAACCCAAAACCTGTAGCCTGTTCCTGATAGGTGCATGGAAATATGTGATGTCACATTTTCCCCCCATTAGAGCTCTCCCCACTTCAAACATGCAGCACGTGATTCTGGAGAAACATAGTTGATTGTTGAGTCTCATTCCCAGGTCATCAGATACCAGAGCTTTGGGTCGGCAGCTGTGAAACTCTCAGCCTCTATTTCATACATGTCTTTGCTGCCATCTAACGGCTGTTTAGTGATATTATATACAGTGTTACAAACAGGGCTGTGACACTTGTATTGTGGAGCCTGATTCCCTTTCAAGTGGATAAAATAAATATCTCACACACACTGGGTACTTTAAGGAATCCAGGTTTGACTGGTTCTGTCCAAACTGAAACCTTTGTAGAATATATGTGCTCTGTGGTATTTCTGTCTACTTTGGTTCAGTTGAAGTCGAGGAGCTGCTGAATGATTTCAGTGGCATCTCTGTGCAAAGGATCATTGTTATCATGGTGTTATCTACTGTCTGATGTAGAATAAGTTATAGGTGGTGATACAAATGTACATGAGGACACATTCTCTGAGATCTTAACTATCCACTGAGACCAAGATCATGTAAATTCACCTGATAGTTGTGGAGCTATTTTTGTGTATGTCTGTGTAGACAAGCCACACCTACCAGCACCATGTTTACTTCACAATATGTTTAAAAAATAAATACTTAACACTTTACATTTTTAGAACTAGTGCAGTGCCCGTAGGAATTATGTGTTCCTATAGAAAAGTGCGAGGTTAAGAAGCTTTTTCACTGATGGCCAAATGAGGCTGTTTGAAGGTGGAACGTCAGGGATATTTAGGTTTGTTATGAAATCCAATATTCCAGGGTATAACTGGTTGTTTTTGACTATTTTTGATTTTGCCATTATATTTCACCTTAAAAACTATTTACTTGGTGTGATTATTTTCAGAACAACCTCACATGTGTGACTGTACAGTTATTTTTTCATTTTGACATATTGTACTAACATAATAGACCTAAAATCACAAAAAAAACATAAAATCTGAGTAGAAAAAGTTATTTTTTACTGTGAAAACCACAAATATGTTTAACAAACCATTTTTTAATTACTTATAATGCAAATATAAATTGTTGTTTGCTGAATATGTGCATACATTATAAAAAGTTCTGTGTAACTATTTACATTTAAATGCAGGCAATGCTCAGGTCTGCCTGAGCTCCTGCCAGCTGAATGAAGAGCTGCACTGCCTGCTCCACATTCAGTTCTCATTGTTTTGACTCATTAAACAAAAAAACGACTCCACTACACACTAAACACACGACACCAAACACTACATAACACACTACTATACACTCCAAACACGCTAAATGTCACAAATTTCTCAATTCTCAATATCGCTGTCTGTACACCAGCCGTCGTTGCCTGTCAGTCATCCGCCGACGTCCCTCCCACAACTTCCTGTTGCTCTACAACCAAACTTGCTGCTTGAACATTTTTGTGACAAAAGCCTGTTTTTTACCTTTTCTTCTGCACCAGACACAAAGCAAACGTGACGGCAATGTTCACGAAAAAGCATGGCAGACATTATTTACCCTAAGTCCGGTTTTGGACAGGTCGGTGCGTCCGGTCCGTCAGCTTGGGAGTTGGGCCGTGTAGGTTAGCTAGCGGCTAGCGGCTAGCAGCTAGCTACACACAAACATCCACAGATTCCGTTTCCACTTTGTTGTCCGCGCGTCTCCGCATCTCCTTAGACCCGAACAGACCGGTCTGGTCTTGTTTAGTCACATTAATCCACAACAGTCAGTTTAGATGCACAGAACAGAACGTGACCGAACCGCCGGCTAACTCCCGGTCCAGCTCGCACCGCCGCAGGTATACATCCTTGTTTCTTAATGTGTGTCGTAGTCCTGAGCTCTGCAGTGACTGGCTCTAATGCGCATGTCACTGTGGGGGCTCCGATAGACTATGCTCCCGAATTTGTAAAGCATTTATGAAATAATTTATTCACGGTATCATTGCAGTCCAAACAAATGCGAAGTCGCACACCATTGAACCAAACGGCAGCCATGTTGAAACTCTCAGGTCATTCTGATCCTGATCCGCAGAGATATTTGAGGCACACACACACACACACACACACACACACACATACACACAGAGACAGACAGACAGACAGACAGACAGACAGAGATTCCTTGCTTTTATAGAGAGATAACTTCAGGAATTTAGTCGTGCCTTTGTGACCACTAGATGGCAGAAACAGTGTCCAGGAATGAGAACAGCAGGTCTGAGTAAAGCAGAGTGAAGTTTAAGGTGCAGAAAACCCAAAAGTAACGTCCCTTATATGAGGACGCAGGTTCACAGGAGGTTCACATGAGATAAAGTCTCCACACAGCAGATGTTTCTATTAATGTGAGTTTTATGTGCTCGTGTTTCTCTTTTGAAGGTTTACCTTCATCCTTATGTATCAAACCAGCAGTGTGACATTAATGTGGAAGTTCTCAGGTCCTATTCATGTCACAGTAACTACAGACACAGAGAGGATTTACATGTATTTACATAAAGAGCTTTTTATTAAAGAACAAACATCAGTACAAAAGAAATGAAGGAGAGCAAGTGATTCAGACTTTACATGCATTCAGTATTTACAGAAATTCAACAGAAAACATAAATGTGCTTTCAGCTTCTTGCAGTTGATCATAATAATGTAATCTAATTCTGATATTCCTGTAGCCATAGTTAGAAGAATATATTGATGAGTTTTAAGAGAAAAGACAGGACATAACTTCAAATATTGTAAATCAGTGTAAAATATTATGTACAAAATTACATTTTTTTTTTTATTATGAACCAGGTTCAACATACTTGTTTGTGATTTCAACACAAGCTGCTGTCACAGATTAAATAAATATACAAGCAAAATAAAGTTAGATCATTTTTGTATTAAGAAGTTACTAAAACATCAGTAGCAAAGACTTTGGATTATTCTGAGTCGACATTTGTTTTGTATTTATTTATGATTTGAACACCAGAAAATTAAATGTACAAAACTAAAAACTAAAACTAAATTAAAGCAGCTGTAGAGGAGTGAATACTTTTGTTGTCTTGTCGTTGTATCTGTTGTTCCACATGACGTCTCTGTGAGCAGGCGGTGTGTTTGTCAGTCATGTTTCTGGATTCAGTCTGTTGACAGCAGCTGAAAGGTCAGAAACATTCTGTTAGTTCTCTTCTCCTGCACAAAACATCTCAGCTCTCAGCAGGGGGGGCAGGAAACTAAACTGGGAATCTGATGAACCGACTTAGAAATGAAGCAACATGTTTGTCCATCATCAAACTGCCAATTAAAAACAAACACAATCTGCTAATTTGCGCATCTGTTTGTTTGAAACACACAACAGACCTCAGACTCACTTTGACTGTCTGACCCGAGCACGACTATTGTTGTATTCACTGAATCCATAATGAACAGATCAGCCTCGACATACAGAAACACATATGTGGTGTGTTATGCAACATACCTGCCATTCATTCTATTACTTGTAACGCAACAATGAATAACACAAATCAAGTGGTCCAACCTGATCATAAAGATGATGACCTGTGTCTTATTTACTTCACAGTCACACAGTAACACCCAATTATGTACCTGTATCTCTTGTATGAACTGACAAATACATCAGATGTATGTACTATGAGCCTCCACTGCTGCTGTTAGCTGCAGCAGATGTTGGTGCTATTAAATGTTACTCACCTTTCTTCTTTTTGTAAACAATAAATCCAATAGTAGCGATCAGGACGACAGCAATAAGAACCAGTATGACAATAATCAGGCCGGTGACTTTACTGAGCTCCTCTGTTCAGCAGAAAGGAAAAGAGAGATAAAAGAAGAAAACATGTTAGAGCAGATGTAAATCCTTCCAACTCTTCATCACACATACAGTATTCATCATGTTATTACCTGTTTTAACTAGATATTGTCTGGGGTGGATTTATACTGTATAATGTGACAGCAGCTACTGATGTTGGTGCAAAAGTACAGAAACTCTCCTGATCAACTGACACCTTTGACTGTCACTGGATCCAGTAAAACATGTCAGTAGACTTGAATCTGTTGGAACTGTGACTGACGGCCATGTTGACTTCACAGAGAATATACCGTACCAGTCCAAGGTTTGGACACATCTTCTCATTCAGTGGTTTTTATTATTTTCTACATTGTAGAACAATACTGAAGACATCCAAACTATGAAGGAACACAGCTCAGGAATTATGTAGTAGTGTTA
>CAEMYA010001350.1:15637-30349 GCA_903131615.1 Diplodus sargus
TTTTTACTTTGTAACGGAACCTATTTAAAATGTAGTGAAGTAAATTACTTCCAACAATATGTACTTACGTAAAAGTAAAATGACTGATTTTAAAAAGTACTCAAAAAAGTACAAGTACAAAAAAAAAACTACTTAATTACAGTGATGAGAGTAAATGTAACTCATTACTTTCCACCCCTGCTAATAAGCAATAAAAGACACAACCCTAGATTTATCTTTGACACTGTGGCTTAACTTACCCAAAAAACACAGTCTGTGAGCTGTGCACCCTTTACTACAAATCATTTCTTAGTTTTATTTGCAATAAAATTGATGAGATTAAAATCAAAATCATCTCTTCATCACTGGCTTCCTCAGCAAGGCTGACAAACTGATTAGTCTTAGCTCTTTACACTTTGAAAGTATCTCTCCTGAGACATTGTCTAAACTGGTCTCAACCTGAAAACCAACCACCTGCCTCCTAGACCCGCTACCAGCAGAACTGTAAGCCTCTACTTAACCACATCTTGCCCCAGCGTCTCCAAATAATTATGTACCAGAGTATCCAACCTTGCCTTTCTTCTCTATAGTCTTGGATAGAGTTGTGTCCAAGCAACTATCAGGCCACCTACTTAATAATAATCTTCTGGTACCTTTTCAAGTAGCTTTCAGAGCCTTTCATTCTACCCAAACCACACTTATGTGGTAAATTACATTCTACTAACTATGGACTCAAACTCTACCTCAGTGCTCCTGTTACTGGGACCTCAGCACTGCATTCGATGCCGATCGTGGCATACTGTCAGACCGTCCTATAAAGATGACACTAAAATTGTGTGCTGCTGATGACATACAAAACTGTATACCGCCTTGCCCCATTTTATGTCAGATCTCATCAAACCACCTCATGCATTACACTCTCAGAATTCAGGGCTCCTGATTCCTTGGTTTAGAAAGAAGTCAGCTGGCTGGAGGGCTTTTTGTTATCGTGCCTCCTTCCTATGGAATAACATCCAAGCTGACATCAGACAACTGGCTCTATTGACACCTTTAAATCTGAACTCAAAACTTCTTTGACTTGGCCTTCAATTAGTCCTTGACTGCTGTCGCTACCTTCTTCAGTGGGTCGGTCTCAGGCTAAATTAGTCTCTTACCTATACAATTAGAATTCACTTTGTCCTGCCAGTGAGAAACAATCTGCTTATTCTGATTAACTTCGCATTTCACTAACTTTCGTTTTTGTTTTCTGTTCCCTCAACTGCAAGCTGTGTCGCTCACTGTACACTCCGCGATTCCACTGGATGCATGTTCGCTGCATTCCAGCTCTGGTCCGGTTTTGTTCCGCCGTCTAGCAACCCCCTCCAGCTGCGTTTGGAGTCAGCCAGAGTTTCAAGACCAAGGAATTCCGGCGATAATCACATAATCACTCGCGACCGCAGTTATAGGTATGTGTTATAAACAACAACAACAACACAAAGTGTTCCCAACCGAAGGATTAGTGGAAGAGTTTGTATTTGGCTCTTTTTTGAGATTTTTGTGCTATCGTCTACATGGAGTGTTTTATTTTGAAAAGGACCCGGATGTTGTGTTTTGGTGAGTGACTTGCTATCTGCTCTTTGCTGAATTCGGCTGAATTGCTGCGTTGAGCCTCTGGCATCTGCCAAAAATAGAAATCCTGTGTATCTGCTGCCGGAGCCAACTGTATCCGTCTGCAGCCTGCAAGAGAGGGGCGTAACCTGTAGTGGGCGTAACGTGAAGTTGCGTCACTGCTACAGGTTAAGCCCACTATGCAAGCTTCTTAAAGCGATATGACCCTAAATAGGTACTATCCAGTTTGACCACGGTCCAGCAGCACAAACCTCAAAGTTAATGCAATATTTGCCCTATAATAGATGTATTCTTATTATTTATTTTATTTATTTATTTTTTTACTGGTAAACGGTTAAAAAGGCAGGATATTATGATGAGATGGAAACACCACACTTAAGACACTGTCAGAGACCAGAATTCATGAGTAAATAGATTAAATAAATAAATATCAATGTCATTGCTTGCGTGGGTGTGAGTAAGATTGCAAGACATTTCTGTGTTAAAAACAACATGTGAATTAAAATCGCTGATAAGCTGATGGTATGAATGACGTTCTTCTTGGCCACTGGTATGGCCAGTCTGCAGCAGCTGAAATGCTGAGTGGAGGGGATAAGTGGGATCCTGATAAATCTAGAAAGTCATTTTCAACCATGAATAAATTTTAATTAAGGGCATTCTCTGAGTATTCATAGGCAAATCTGGGCATGGTATGACCCGCACACAGGTGCGCAACATTTACACTGCATTGTGATATAAAGGGAAATCAGCGTAGGACGTGCGTGCGCACTGTTTTATAAATCAAGATATTTTTGTGCGTACGCACTATGTGTCTCACCTTTTGAAGTCTCATGTCTGGTTCATGTCTTCTGAACGCAATTCATCACACAATGCATGCGTCATTTAATTTAATTAAATCAGCCTTTTTTATGATTACCCTCCATGTTTGTAACGTTCACAACAGTAAGCTGAACAACTTGCTCAGGGAATAATAAACAGGACATTCAGCTCAGAAAACCTAGTAAGTGAACATTTTACTGACCTACAAATTTTAGGGATATTAGGCTAAATCATCCACATATGGCTGTTAAAAAGTTATCATTGTTTGTTGAAAAGAAAAAGGAATTTTGAAAGTTATGGAACTACAACATACAAGTTTTATGGAGCCAAATGATGCTGATGGAACTATGAGGTGAAACAGACCAACTGTACATACATTAGAAAATGATTACAATATCTTGCATAACATATTTTTTAATGAAGTTTTTACATATGTATGCACACAGTTGACACATGTTGTTGCAAAAGAATTATTAAAATAAGACCAATGAGCCACATGGTTGTGTCTTAATAACCATGAACAAACACGCTGTAGCTTATTTTGATTAACAAACAAACACACCATCATATTCACTTGTGCACCAAATGTGTATTACTCTACCGCAGAAAACAGTCCCTAACAAATGCACCATTTACTACAGTTCTGAGTTAAACAGAAGAGAATGGTTAGGGGCCCAAGTAAGGCTGTGACACTTTTTATTGGAGAGGTCAAAAAAAAAAATCTGTGTGGATATTACACCTTATAGCTGGCTAAGAAATGCCTCAGAGGAGAGGGCTCTTCGCATTCTATCTTTATAGGCTTGTAGCTTCTCGGTTGCCTCCTCTGATAAATGTTTCATCAAGTCAGCTTGCATCATTTCCAATTCACTGTCAAAAAAAGAGCAAACATTAAATGAAAGGGTTCAAGTAGATGTTGCAATATACTTTATTGTAGATGAAAATGGGTATATTTCATTACACATTAAAATATGTCTATCATCTTTCTTTAAATATGACTCTTACCATGGTTCATATTGTGGGCCCCTTTTGAACCTGGCCACAGCCTCTGGCACTGTCAAGGTGTACTTTTCAACCAGGGTGTAGACTGTCACCTGGACAGGATTATTGAGGATTATTGACATTTGTTAAATTAAAAAGAAGTCACAACTGAATGTGGCCTTTAATTATGTTCTGTGTAGTTTAATATCACATTATTATGACATTCCCAGAGTGCAATAGGCTATGTAAGATTTGACAAAAGTAAAAAAAAAGTAATATTCTACAACACGGGTATGAATGCTTTGAACAATTTTGAGTTTGTCAAGCACCCCACAAGCATTAAAAAATTAGGAAGGTTTTAATATAGCATACATTAAGTATTCAATAAGTTGATTCCCCACCATACATCCAGTGTTACACTCTTCTAATTCTCTAGACAAACCATCCATTATTGAGGTTAAAAAGAACATTCTGCCTTGTCTGACCGCGTTGGCAACAGGGATTGGGGTTGATATTGTTTTGCCCCATCTAACTTGCATGGTTTGGTGAGTGTACCAATAATGCAGAATTTGGCATACTGGTTGAGTGGCTGTGTTTAACCATCATTATTATCACGACCATGTCTTTGCTATGGCCTGTTTATCTATTCATTCATTAAGTAGCGTTAAATTTTGTGACTGTAGAAACTTTGTAGGTTTGAGTTTGACTGTAAATTTGAACAACAACCTCAAATAAACGAATCACGGCACAACACAAATGCTTGTAGACAAGCTCTCCATAATACTAATATGGCACATGAATGTCAAGCTGGTAATCATAATCAAAGTTACCGGTTCAATAATGGCATTACTCATTTTAAATTGCTGCACTAGACCACGCTGAAAATAATGTTTTTGTGGGTTAATATTACAGCGGAGTCACAATTTCCAAGTTATTTCTGGATACAACAGCCACAATTTCTAGCTTAGATTTATCTCATTGTGTCAACCTTTTATTATCATTTAGAATAGAAATACATACATATACGTTGCATCTAATTTACCAAAGGGGCAAGTAAATAATTTCTCAGTCTGGGATCAATAAAGTAATTCTATTCTAAGTAACCCCCTCTGAAGCTATCTTGCTAACGTTACCTGTTTGGTTCAGTTTCCACAGCAACGGGCTGGCCTCGTTCTGTCTGCCAAGTAATATTTAATACTGTGGATAAGCTTACGTGCTTAGTTCATCGCCCCGGGTAATAATATAACTATGTGCAACAATTGTATACGTATGTACATTAACTAAATAAAATATAAAGACACTTACAGTTTGGATACGATCCGTCATTTTCCGTTTCTTCTGAGTATTTCCTCTCTTCCGTTCTTCCTTTCGGCGGGTCTCATTCTACATCTCGCGTGGTTCAACGTGATTTACACACCTACACGTTACGCCCACTACAGGTTATGCCCACTACAGGTTACGCCCACTACAGGTTACGCCCCTCTCTTGCAGGCTGCAGACAGACCCCTCTCGCCGGAGCTGGGGCAGAGCAGCTACGCAGCTCAGCGGCTCCACTGCCATGGCGGAGCCGTGACGGAGCGGAGCTGGACCGGACACGTATCTGATAGAGGTGTGAATCTTCACTGGCCTCATGCAAAATGTTTGTCGATGCATCTCAGTGTACGGCATCCTCAGTGATCTGGTATATTACTGCACATGGCTACTTTCAAATCGTCCTTAAATTCAAGAAGTCCTTCCAATAATCAGACTACAGCAGTCTAAAAAAGGCTGCATCTTTTCAGTACATAACAGTTAAACATTACAAAAACAACACATGTATCCACCTGTAGTGTTTTCACATGGCAGCTTTAAGATAAAGCATTCATTGACTCAGATCTTGGCTGATTAGCTGGGATAGCTTAACAGTTCGTATTTATGGCTGCAGACATTACCTTAAGGTGAAAAGGGAAGTCCTGCTCAGTGTGAGACTCATCCAGTTTGTGCTCCCCAGCAAGTTCATAAAATCTGACCTGTGCACAGAGATGTCTGTTTAAAAAATACAAAGTGATTTTTTATTTTTTTTATTTTTTTTGGTCTCTTGCAAATAATCTCTTCCTCCCTTCAACAGACCTCCCATATAAGAAACATGAGTCTAATATCTTCCCACAATTCAACGTGTCAGACTCTTGATTATGTTTGGTCAGAATCTTCCACATCCGTATTGCAATGCATTTTATAATCTAAAATTTCCACACCTCTACTCTAGCTTTGTGTATGTATTTCTGTAAAATGTGATGCCTCTGATCTCTCTCTTTTACTGCTAATTATCTTGTGCGGCCTTACATCTTCCAGGTTAACACAGTGGAGAGGAGTTTGTGTGTCCCGGCAGTGGCGGTCCTTCCTACAGGCAACATAGGCGCTTGCCTAGGGCGCCACCTAGTGAGGGGTGTCAAATATGCGGTGAGAAAAAAATGATAACTAAAATTATGATGTCTATTTATTTTTCTACAGTCTTTGCCATCCCTCTGTCTACAACAATACTTTGATATAAAAAATAAATTAAATGTAAGTAAAAGAAATGACGATTCTGCTAGCATGCACACTGATGCACAGTCGGTCGGTCGGCTGTGTGTCGACGCGTCACAGTTACAGTTCATGGAAAATGAAACGGCAAAAGCCATCCAGGGCGCACTTTCTAAAGCGCAGAGAAGAAGAGTGGGAGAAACGTGCAAAGGAGAAAGGTATGTCATTTTGATTATATATTTTTTTAATTCGCAGAGCAGTAATGATATAATCATACTAGCTAGTAGCATCATGTCATCTTACTGGTAAGCTAATGTTAAGTAGCAATGAGGCTGTGTGACTTTCCGCTTCGTTCTGCCAGGTTTGGTGTTATTAACATGCAGTCGGCCACAAAATTGTCATAATAAGACTGTCATAAGACTGGTTCAGACTTGCTGGCCAGGGTTGGCCTGAATGGCTGCCTGTTTTTCAAGAAAAACACTATGCAAGTTTATGCTAGCTGCAGTATATAGCACTTTGCATCTCATTGTGTGCTATGAAATTAAAAATTGAGTGGATGTGAAAAGTCTATTGTTACTGTCCATATAGCAAAATTAGATTATATTCAGTTTTCAATTAGTTATAACTTTACTGTCAAGTTCAAGCACCGTGAAATACAGTTTTACATCTCACCAGAGTGCAAACCAGTAAAGTGCTGAGTGAGTCAGTGCCTAATATGCAGATGAGGATATCGACAAGTGGACTTTATAGACAGAGGTGCAAAAAGATGATCATATCTTATATATTGATGAACAGAGATAAGTATAAGTTGCATACTGATGGAATATTGTATAGTAAAAGTTGCGCATAGTAATAATAAATTATATACACAGGTAGAGTTATGGTTATACAGTGAGGAAGAAATACACATTTGAAATGACGTCTGGAAAGAGCCCTTTGACCTCCAGACCTTAATGGTGATTTCTGTCTGTCTCCAGATACACATTTGCGTAACACCAGTTGATCAAGAGACGTCTGGACCTGATTTGATCATTATGTTAAATATGTCCCCCATACCTCCCCCCACCCCCCGCTGTTCACTCTCTCCAAAGAACAGACCCCTCCCCTTTGCATACCTTTTGTTTAGCTGTTGATTGAATATGCCATTCTTTGTTCTGACTGTATAAAATGTGACTGTTTCATTTGCTCTGGGTCGACTCACCGGCTCGGACCCGCTCTGTGCCTGTCGGTTCACCAGTTTACTGGTATTCTTTGAATAAACACATCACCACAGCAAACTGCTCAACAGGACTTGAATGATTTTCTTCAACAACAGAGAGGTATGCACATTAAGCTGTGAGCATATGGGACTATGCAAATTTACATAAAATAAATGTCAAAATTAAAATGCTTAGCAACTTAATAATAATATAATTTGAAAACTGGAAATTATTTACTCCATGTTGATAATACACTTGTTTGTTATATCACTTTAGATTCACTTTCAAAATATTTAGGACCACCTGCAGCTTAATCATCAGACCAGGAACAGCCATGCACCTCAACTGCCTGATTTTTTTTTTTGTCACTCCTTTTGACGAGAGGACAGAATTGCTGAAATAAAAGCTTGCCTGAACCGTTCGCCTTCTCTGCTTCTGAATCCTCCGTCTAGTACCAGCCTGACACATATTATGCTGATTTCCTTTTTCCTTTTTGTGTATTTATTATTGAACATGTTTATTCATTTGCACATATTCTTATATTGTTTGGAATATCATTATTTAAATAAATGAGCAATTCTTTGGACATGGTCTTTTCTCGTGGGGATGGGGCGCTATCAATAAAGCTCGCCTATGGCACCGCTTGTCGATGCCTCAGCATGCTCAGTTGTCCTCTGCACATATTATATATATTTTAATTTGCATCAGATATTCTGTCAATGCAATTTGTTGACTGTGATTTTGTTGTTTGTTCTGTACATCTGTTGCATGTCTGTCGGTCCTGGGAGAGAGATTCGTAAAAAAAACAGTTCAGAATTTTAGTGTGTATAACAGAAGCTTCATTTGCACGAAAAGTAATAATCAGTTTATCAGCTGGAGTGTCACATCATGTGACATGTCCAATGAGTGATTAAAATTGCAAGAATGAAACAGGAACTGAACTCGCACAAACCACAAGACTCGCACAAAACAGCAAAGCAGATGCAGATCCAGCTGTTAGAGTTCCTTCACAGATCAGCCTTTGAAAAAATAAAGTGATCATCCAGCCAAACTGTTTGCTGTCCACTTCAAATATGTTTAAACTGATAAAAAGACTGGATTGTTTATTATGTAGGATACAGACAGCAGGTGAAATAATGCAGAGTCATGAGGATAACTACAAAAGAAATCTGATCAGATATAAATCAAGTTAATCACAGTCTTATGTCCAAGTGTAGGCCCTCACTATAAATTTAATCATGTAAATGTCTGGACTGATTACACTATAAACTGCAAACAAAAACACAAACTGCTTTTACCACAGTGGTGAACCAGGGACATCTGTGGATTGGGCGGTCTAGGTCATAAAGCTAAACACTGTGTCTGTGTCCGAAATCACTCATTCATTGCCTATTCACTAGTCACTAGGGAGTCCAACATAGTGGACTATATAGGGAGCTCATCGGCAGAAAGAAAAAATAACTTTCGGACCCTACTCAGGCGCCATTTTTCTCTCAGCACAATACAATGATGGTAACTATTTATACACAATATTTACCATCATTGTATTGCGCCATTTTTCTCTCAGTGCAATACAATGATGGTAAATATTGTGTATAAATACTTACCATCGGTTGTACACTACTTTTCGCGATGCATTGTGGGATACTTTGAGTCCACTATATAGGGTATAATAATTCCCACTAGATATTCGGACAGCACTACAAAATGACGTACTCACAACGTAGTGCAGTATACAGGGAGTATTGAGTGATTTCGGACACAGCCTGTGATTACTATCAGCTGGCCTGCTGGTGGGTGAAATAATACAAGTCATTAATGACGAAACATTACATTACCTGCACTATAGAAACTATAGAAGTGCGTCTCTCCATTAACACACAATTACGCACATGGCACATCAGTTTGACTTTATTGATTACTTGAATCTCTCAACAGTTATTAGTTCTGTGTTATTATTTAAGAACATAGATAATGGCATTTTTGGCAAGGGGCTGTGTGCAGACACAAATTAGTATCTACAGCTGTTAAAGCTGACGGACATCTGATCCAGCTGTGATCAACTGCAGCCATCTTCACTAACAGAAATCTCTCACATGACACAGAGGAAAGGATGTCTCATTTATCTTAAAGGATGTTTCCTTGTTTCCTCTCTCCTCCCAAGGTTTCATCTTTCCTCCCATGGTTTCCTCTGTCCTCCCAAGGTTTCCTCTCTCCTCCCAAGGTTTCATCTTTCCTCCCATGGTTTCCTCTGTCCTCCCATGGTTTCCTCTGTCCTCCCAAGGTTTCCTCTCTCCTCCAATGGTTTCCTCTCTCCTCCAATGGTTTCCTCTGTCCTCCCATGGTTTCCTCATCTCCTCTCATGGTTTCCCTTTAACCTCCCATAGTTTTCTCTCTCCTCCCATGGTTTCTCATGGTTATGTCTCAACTTTCCTGCCTTTGCTCTGTTGGATTTGCTTATCTTTATTTATCAAAATGTACTCACACATTTAACACGTTAAATGTAATATGTCTGTCTGTATATCTTTTTTAATTTGTTTATGTGCTGTCTGTGCTTTACAGCACGTGTACAAGAAGATCAGCCAGCACCCTTTACATCAGAGTGAGTTTAACTCAGGCCTGATACTACCACTGTTCTGTGATTCCGTGTTGGGTTTATGTGTCCACATGTCTCTGTACATGTGTTTAGAGTATCTCTGAGGGAATGCAGTCATTGTCACGTCGTGTTCAATCAATACCAATTTAGAATTGCATTGATTGGTCATCAAACTTCCGTCATCCAGTCCACCATAAACTCAAATAGAGTTAGAAGAGATGTTTAAGCCAGCCTCCAGATTAAGTAGTGTCATACTGCCCAGTCAAAATTGAAAGCACACGAAAATAATCAGCTACTGACTAAATCTCTTGCTCCGATTGGTTGTGTTGATTTGGGAGCAGTGGGTTCTTGCAAACCAAATTACAGCCACTGGGTGGACACACAGTGGATTATTTCACAGTTGATACAATGTGTAAGATGTACTGTAATATGTCAGAATTCTGCATTGTCTGCATGTCCAAAACACAACTTTATCTTTGTTACATATTTTGTCGAGTTGTGTTCTTACATTATCCCAAATGATTCCAACAATGTTTTAATCAAAGAAATCCACAAGTTTACCCAAGGTAGCGGTGTGTTTCATTTGTTCGCCTGTCGCTACAACTTAACTATAATAGCTAATTTGAGTGAGGAAGGACGCCAGCCCATGAGACTTAAAGTCATGTGGATAAAACTAAAATATTACCTTGTCTGTGAGCATTAGCGCCTGAGAAACATCAGATTGATTGTCATTAGCAGTGATGATTGTTTAATGGTGTGTTCACTACAAGGGAGACGAGTGTGAAGGGACAACTTGCCTTTAACACAACAGCCAAAAGCCAGATAACTGCATTAGCCATAAACAAGGGAAGAAAGGCATGCACACAGGTGCGTGTGCATCTGTCTTTAAATCCAGCTGAACCTCTACGTGAACTCCGCACTCAGCAGAGACTGCTCACCCTCCTCTCTGTAATTAGTGTGAATGCTGAAGGCATTCACACTCTTGTTCTTCTGGAATTTATTAGTGTGAATGCTGAGTCAGCATTCACACTATTGTTCTTCTGGAATTTATTTATTATTCTTCCGTACGTTTTTTGGTACCTATCTCCTCCTACAATTCTTGACCGATTCAAACCATTCAAATATCAAAATGTTCAGCTTGTTTAGGACATGATGGCGTCTATTTTTCCTATTTCTACCTTTTATACTTTTGGAAATATTCAGCTTTTTCTGCCAAATTTTTCCCATTCATCCTTATGGGGATTTTTTCAAATTTCTTTCTGCTATAACTTCAGCATACGTTCAGCTATTCAAATCATTCAAACATTAAAATGTTCAGCTCGTTCAGCTCTTTCAACCCTCCGCTTTTCAACTTTTCAACTTTTTCAATAATTCAACTTTTTCCCAAAAAAATTTAACATTGATTCAAATGGGAAAAGCTTCAAATCCTTTTCAAAAACTCATCGCCTTTCAACCTCATCTTCTACCTCATACGTTGAACGAAAGACACCATTCAAACTTTAAACCAGTCTCAAGACCTTGAACTATTGCCGATGTATTCAGTTTAAAAAAATCTTGTACGGTTTTGAAATGGTCGCAGTTTTAGTTTTAAGAACTTTTAGCTCCTCTTCTGATTTTATAATGGTGTGTATTGCGTCGGCTAGAGTGTGTGACATCATCGCTTGAGGGGGGAGCCGTTCGAAGAATGGGAGCCAAAACTGTCTTCGGCTTGATTTTGATCCTACACCTTTTGCTCGACATAGACAATTTATGCATAGAAATGTAGGAAATCTTGTTGGCTTTCAGCTGATGGTCTCATTTCAGATGTACGACTTACAGTTTTTGATGTGGAAGCCCTGGAGCGACATGAAGTTGAAATATCGTCCCATAAGCCGCAATGTTAATTTTGAGGTTAAATTCTTGGCCGAGAGCAGACGGCACCTGATTTGTCTCTCGCTCCTGTGCCCTCATTTCTCACTCGACAGAAATAAAAACGACATGAACGAGTTCAGCCATGTCTCCTCTCACTCATCATGTAAATATTTTAGCCATAACCATTACAGTTTTTTCAAAAATCGCAGGGGTTTGGGAGGTGTTTTCCATTAATTCTAATAGGGATCTCTTAATCTCTGGCTCTCCTACTTCTCCCTCGTGTGTATCTCAAGAGTGCGTGTGTAGTGCCTGAGCTCGAGTGGATGACATCATCTTTCGAGTGGGGAGCAGCTGGAAAATCTGGAGAAAGACTTTTCTTCAGCGGGATTTGGATCCCACATCTTTTTCCTTTACATAGACGATGCAGCAATTTTAAGCTCTTTCTGCCTCTTCAGTCTTTTTTCACATTTTTATGCTCTTTCTGTCCTCTTACTCTCCAACTTTTCTGCCTTTTCAGTCTTTTTTCACCATTTTAAGCTCTTTCAACCCTGTTATTCCACAACTGTTTGGCCTTTTCAGTCTATTTTCACCTTTGTAAGCTCTTTCTGCCCTCTTACTCTCCAACTTTTCGGCCTTTTCAGTCTTTTTTCACCTTTTTATGCTTTTTCAACCCTCCTACTCTCCAACTTTTCTTCCCTTTCAGTCTTTTTTCAACTTTTTAAGCTCTTTCTGTTTTTTACTTTCCACCTCTTCAGTCTTTTTTCACCTTTTTAAGGTCTTTCTGCCCTTCACTTTCCACCTTTTCAGTCTTTTTTCACCTTTATAAGCTCTTTCTGCCTTGAACTTTCCACCTCTTCAGTCTTTTTTCACATTTTAAACCTCTTTCTGTCCTCTTACTCGACAACTTTTCGGCCTTTTCAGTCTTTTTTCACCTTTTTAAGCTCTTTCTGCCCCCTTGCCCTGCAACTTTCCACCTATTCAGTCTTTTTTCACCATTTTAAGCTCTTCCTGCCTTTCACTTTCCACCTTTTCAGTCTTTTTTCACCTTTTTAAGCTCTTTCAACTCTGTTACTCCACAACTTTTCGGCCTTTTCTGCCTTTCACTTTCCACCTCTTCAGTCTTTTTTCACATTTTTATGCTCTTTCTGTCCTCTTACTCTCCAACTTTTCTGCCTTTTCCATCTTTTTTCACCTTTTTAAGCTTTTTCAACCCTGTTATTGCACAACTGTTTGGCCTTTTCAGTCTTTTTTCACTTTTTTAGCCTCTTTCAGCCCTCTTAGTCTACAGCTTTTTAGCCTTTTCAGATATTCATCTTTCCACCTTTTCAACTCCTTCAAACATTCAACTTGATGTTCAGCAATTAAAATGTTGAAACTTTTTCAAGTCTTTCAGCCGGCTTCAGCTTTTCTGTCGTTTCATCTTTTAAAAATATTCATCTTTCTGCCTTTTGAGCTTCTTTATACATTCAGCTTCATGTTCAGCTACAGAAACTGTTCAGCTATCAACATGTTCAACTTTTTAAGCTCTTTCGGCCTTGACCTTTTCAACTTTTCATCTTCTCGACTTTTTCAGCTTTTTGGAAGTACAAACAGCAGATTTCGCTTCAGACTTCAGCATTCACACTGTATTTTCGTAGGAAATACAAATTTTTCTAGTTAAAGTTATTTTTCTTCTTCCGTACGTTTTTTGGCACTCTTCTTCTCCTACAAATCTTGAGCGATTGAAAACATTCAAATATCAAAATGTTCAGCTTTTTTAGGACATGATGGCGTCTATTTTTCTTGTTTCTAACCATTATACTTTTGGAAATATTAAGCTTTTTCTGCCAAATTTTTCCCATTCATCCTTATGGGGATTTTTTCAAATTTCATTCTGCTATAACTTCAGCATACATTCAGCTTTTCAAACCATTCAAATATTCAAATGTTCAGCTTTTCCAGCTCTTTCAACCTTCTGCTTTTCAACTTCTCAACTTTTCAACTTTTGCAGTAATTCAGCTTTTTCCCCAAAGAATTTAACATTGAATCAAATGGGAAAAGCTTCAAATCCTCTTCAAAACTCATCTCCTTTCAACCTCATCTTGTTCCTCATACGTTGAGCGAGAGACACCATTCAAACTTTAAACCAGTGTAAAGACCTTGAACTGCTGCCGATGTATTCAGTTTTTAAAAATTTGGTACGGTTTTGAAAATATCGCAGTTTTAGTTTTAGGAACTTTTAGCTCCTCTTCTGATTTTATAATGGGTGTGTATTGCGTTGGCTAGAGTGGGTGACATCATCGCCAGAGTGGGGAGCGGCTTTCAGAGATGGGAATGAAAATTCTCTTCAGCTTGAATTTGGTCCCAAATCTTTTACTTGACATAGACAATATATGCATAGAAATGTAGGAAATCTTGTTGGCTTTCAGCTGATGGTCTCATTTCACATGTGCGACTTACGGTTTTGGATTTAGAAGCCCAAGAGCGACATGAAGTTGAAATATCGTCCCATAAGCTGCAATGTTAATTTTGAGCCTAAATTTCTGATCGAGGGCAGACGGTACCTGATTTGTCTCTCGCTCCTGTGCCCTCATTTCTCAATCGACAGAAATAAAAACGACATGAGCGAGTTCAGCCATGTCTCTTCTCACTCAGCGTATAAATATTTCGGCGATAACTATTACAGTTCTTTCAAAAATTGCAGGGTTTCGGAGGCGTTTCCCCTTTCATTCTTGTGGGGACCTCTTCTCTGTCTCTGCTACTTCTCCAGCTTGTGTATCTCAAGAGTGCGTGTGTTGTGCGTCAGCAAGAGTGCATGACATCATCTTTCAAGTGGGGAGCAGCTGGAAAATCTGGAGAAAGACTTCTTCAGCTGGATTTGGATCCCATATCTTTTACTTTACATAACAATGCAGCCATTTTAAGATCTTTCTGCCTTTAACTTTCCACCTCTTCAGTCTTTTTTCACCTTTTTGCCTTTACCTTTCCACCTTTTCAGTCTTCTTTCACCTTTGTATTTTTTTATTTTTATTTTTATTTTTTTTATTGTGCAAGTTCAGTGATTGACAGACAACACATATGACATAGGACAGTAAGAGTGAGCAACATAGCCAGACAATGTTTAAGATAGTATGGACAAAACCAGACACGTAGACAACAAAAGAAAAAAGAATATATATATATATATATATATATATATAT
>CAEMYA010001350.1:33679-51486 GCA_903131615.1 Diplodus sargus
CAAATTGGCCCTCATATGGATGAATGGGGAAACACCTCCCAAACTCCTGCGATTTTTGAAAAAACTGTAATGGTTATGGCCAAAATATGTATATGCTGAGTGAGAGGAGACATGGCTGAACGCTCTTATGTCGTTTTCATTTCTGTCGAGTGAGAAATGAAGGCACAGGAGCGACAGACAAATCAGGTACCGTCTGCTCTTGGACAGAAATTTTGCCTCAAAATTAACATTGCGGCTTATGGGGCTATGTTTTGACCTCTTGTCATTCTTGGGCTGCTAAATCCAAAACCGCAAGTCCTACATCTGAAATGCATATATTGTCTATGTCAAGTAAAAGATTTGGGACCAAAATCAAGCTAAAGAGAGTTTTATCTCCTATCTTCGAAAGCCGCTCTCCACTCTGGCGATGATGTCACCCACTCTAGCTGACACAATACACACCCATTATAAAATCAGAAGAGGAGCCAAAAGTTCCTAAAACTAAAACTGCGACATTTTCAAAACCGTACAATATTTTTAAGAACTGAATACAGTGTCAATAGTTCAAGTTTCGCTGACTTGTTTAAAGTTGGAATGGCATCTCCAGCTCAACGTATGAGGGATAAGTAGAGGTTGAAAGGCGATGAGTTTTGCAGAGGATTTTAATGTTTTCCCATTTGCGTCAATGTTAAATTTAAAAAAAAAAAGTAAACTTAAAAAGCTGAACATTTTGATAGCTGAACGGTTGCAATAGCTGAAGGTATGCTGAAGTTATAGCAGAATGAAATTTGAAAAATTCCCTATAAGGATGAATGGGCAAAATTTTGCATAAAAAGCTTAATATTTCCAAAAGTATAAAAGGTAGAAATAAGAAAAGTACACGCCATCATGTCCTAAAAAAGCTGAACATTTTGATGGTTGAATGGTTTCATGAGCTCCAAATCTGTGGGAGGAGATAGGTGTCAGCATTCACACTAATAAATTCCAGAAGAACAAGAGTGTGAATGCCTTCAGCATTCACACTAATGAATGAGTTATCTTGAAATAAGTGGTGGAGATGTGTAATTCCTTTTTGTTCCCATGTGCTAAAGTGAAGAGGAGATTTGTTAAGCTGAAGGTCCGGGTTGTGCCAGAGAGGGGTGTGCATGCAGAAGGTTAGTTGTGATTTGTGAATTTCCAGTGTTTTCCACCAGGCTGTCAGAGTTGAAGAGATAAGTGGGTTATTTAAAACAGTTGTGATGTTTGATGTTTGAGCCAATGAAGGGTAAATCTGAGATTTTAATGTTATTGCTATCTGCTTGTTCTAATTCAATCCAGGATATTTGTGCTGTGTTGCAGTGAATCCATTTAGTTAGATATTGTAGTTGGTTTGCTAAATAATGATTAAAGTGTGGGGCCTCTAGGCCACCTTTGAATTTGTTTTTCTGTAAAGTTGAGAGACTGATTTTGGGTTTTTTATTTTTCCAGTAAAAGTTAGATACTATGGAGTTTAGTGTCTGAAACCATTTGTCTGGGGGTTTTATTGGAATCATTGAAAAGAGGTAGTTAATCTGAGGTAGAATTTTCATCTTTATGGTTGCTATTCGGCCGGTTAGAGAGAGAGGAAGACTAATCCATCGTTTTAGGTCATTGGTAATTTTTTCCAATAGTGGAGTGTGATTGAGTTGAGTTAACTCTGATAGCCTGGAGGAGATGTTAATGCCTAGATATCTGATATTACCAACAGTGAAAGAGTGGTGTGTGTCTTGGGTTGCAGCATTCCATGAGTCCGTTGCGATAGGAAGGATTGTTGATTTAGACCAGTTTATACTGTAATCTGAGATTTGAGAGTAGTCATTAATAAGTTTGGTTACTTCCTGTACTGAGTTTTGTGGATCTTGGAGATAGAGGATAATATCGTCAGCATATAAGTTAATTTTGTGTTCTGCATTTGCAGTGAAAATTCCTTTGATTTTTTGATTTTGTCGAATAGCGCAGGCGAGTGGTTCGATGTAGATGGCACAAAGCAGGGGAGAGAGTGGGCATCCTTGTCTGGTGCCCCTGTGTAGAGTGAACCTTGGTGATGTGATTCCATTAGTTGTTACAGTGGCTGTGGGTGTGTTATATAATGTTTGGAGTTTTTGTAAGACTGTGAAGAGGAAAATCCAGTTGACTTTGTCGAATGCCTTCTCTGCGTCGAGTGAGACTATGACTGTTTTTAATTTATTGTGTTGTGAATTATTAATTAAATTCAAAAGTCTTCTAACGTTGTGGGTGGAGTGTCGTCCTTTGATGAAGCCAGTTTGATCATTGTGGATTATGGACGGGAGTGTTGTTTCTAGCCGGGATGCTAATGCCTTTGAAATGATCTCAATGTCTGTATTAATTAAAGATATGGGGCGGTAACTAGAGGGAAGAGTTGGGTCCTTATCTGGTTTTAATAAGACTTTTATAGATGCAGTGTTCATTTGGGGGGGGGGAATTGGCCTTTGTTTTTGATTTCGGTTACCATTTTGAAAAAAAGTGGGCTGAGTGTTTGCCAAAAGTGTTTAAAGAATTCTGCCGGGAAACCATCTGGACCTGGTGATTTATTATTTGGCATGTGTATAAGAGCGTCCTGTAGCTCCGTTAGTGTTAATGAAACATCTAATTTCTCTGCTTGGTCCTGGGGTATTTGTGGTAGTGCTACGTTGTCTAAAAATGAGTAAATGGTTGTTGGGTCTGGGTTATTTTCGGGAGTGTATAAGTTGCTATAGAACGTTCGGAAGGTATCATTTATGGCTTGAGGAGATTGTGTATAGTTCCCTGCTGAATTCCTTATTGTTGTTATTAGAGATTTTTCTTTATTACGTTGAAGCAGATTTGCCAGGACTTTGTTTGATTTATCACTTTGTTCATAGTTTTTGTATTTCAGCTGTTGAAGGATGAATTCAGTTTTTTTTGTGATTATATTGTTTAATTGAAATTGAAGGGTTTGTAATTCACTCAAGGTGTGCTATGTGGGGTTGTCTGCATAGTTATCTCTTAATTCTTTTATTTTGTCTTCTAAATTATTTTGTAATTTTTGTTCTTGCTTTTTCTTATGAGAAGAATATGAGATAATTTTCCCTCTAATCACCGCCTTGCCTGTTTCCCAAAGTAGTGTTGGTGAGGTATTTGGAGAGTCATTTGTTTCCAAGAAGGATGCCCACTCTTCTCTGATTAAGCTGTCAAACTGTGAATCTTTGAGTAGTGACATATTAAAGCTCCAGGTAGGGCGGGGGGTAACTGGTGATTCTATCTTCAGAGTGAGAGTTATGGGTGCATGGTCGCTAATTACAATTGGGTTTATTTTGGTGTCTAGAATATTTGGTATAATGGAGTTGCTGGATAAAAAAAAGTCAATTCGTGAGGAAGACTGATATTGAGGAGAAAAGTAGGAGTATTCTCTCGCAGATAGATTTTTGAGCCTCCAGCTATCGCCAAGACCAAAGTCCTCCATATATTCTTTCACTACTGTTGCAGATTGAGAGTCTCTTGATTTGGCTGATCGTGATGACCTGTCTACTGATGGATTGAGAACTGTATTAAAGTCGCCTCCGATTATAGTTGTGGAATTAGAGGCGTGGATTGCTATCTGTGAGAACAAAGAGTGAAAAAATGCGGGGTTGTCGTTGTTGGGACCATACAGGTTTGCAATTGTAAATGCTTTGTTGTTGATTGTGGCATTAATTATGATGTATCTTCCTTCTGAGTCTATTATTGAGTTGTTGTGAGTAAAGTGTATTTTTTTATGAATCAGGATTGAAACTCCTCTCTGTTTATTATTATAGGTAGCTGAATAAACCAGATTATATTGTGGGCCGGTTAAAATTTGTTGTTCTGCACTGTTCAGATGGGTTTCCTGTAATAGGCATATATCTGCTTTTAGTTTAAGCAGGTGATTTATAACTTTTATTCGTTTTGCCTGTGAGCGAATGCCACGAACGTTCCATGAAATAAAAATTATGGAGTGCATAGAGAAGAAGAAAAGGGCAAAAGACTAATGTAAAATAATTCCTGGAGTATATGGTGTTTGAATGTAGTGTGAATGGATGTGCTTGTGTTTATCTGTAGAAAGCAATAAAGTGTAATCATATGAGATAGAGAGATAGAGAGATAGAGACAGGCAAAGAAGGATATAAAGGCAACAAATAAACATTTTGACAGACAAATCAAACTAAAAAGATAAGACACAGAGAAGCAGTAAAACAATAATAACAGAGAGGCATAATCGTAGCATCGAACTGGGAGGGGGGAGGGAGGGTGCTAGTGGGAGAACACATAGGGAGATACTGTTCTGCTATGATTATGTGTAGCAGTCTCGCGGGTTGTATTTAAGGGAGGGTTTCATAATGAGAGTCTTATATTATTCTGCTTAAAATAGCCATGGTGTCGTTGCAGCGTTGCGGTACAGCTGTCCCTCAATATAAAGTTTGTCCACCACTATGTACGCTTTAATGTTTTTTTGTCTGTGTTCCTTCATGATCGGGTACAGGATCTTTCTTCGTTCATTTATTCCACGGGGAAATTGGTCGTTGATGCCGAATTTGGTTCCTTTCAGTTCCTTGGCTTTGTTCTTTATGCGTTCCTTGTGTTTGTAGTGTTCCAGTTTCGCGATAATGGGCCGCGGGCCTCTGTTGGTGCGGCTGCCGAGTCTGTGGACGCGGTGGAATGTTATGGTATTGACGGTGTCTGTAGGGATTTTGAGCTGGGCATGCATGAATGTTTTCAGTAGAGTCTCTGGGTCCTCGGGAGTGTTGTTTTCAGGTATGCCAGAGAAGATTAAGTTGTCGCGCATGCTCCGTGTCTGAATGTCCAACATAGTTTCTTTTATCTGTTTGTTATCATTTGTCAGGACGTCGATTTGTTTGGTGAGTATTTCTACGGTGGTTTGTCGGGAGTTATTTTCTGTTTGGATGTTTTGGATTTGATTGTGAGCAAACTCCAGGCTGTTTTGCATATCATTTATCTCGGAGTGGAGTGTGACGAGTAGTTCCAGTTTCCGGTTAATGGATTGTAAAACACTAACCTCTATTTCGGTGGCGAGAAGATCATCTGTGTCTGTGGAAGAGTCCGTTTTTTTCCTTTTTGCCGAGTTTGTCTTTTCGTCTGCGGCGCCTGCAGTGACTGTGATGGTATCTGGCATGGTGCTCTGCCGGTAGTAGTAGCCGTCGATGTAATTCTCCAAGTCCGTTATGTAATCCACTTTGTTGCCGGGCTTGTCCGGGTCGGTGACGGTAGTTCGATGTGTGGTTTTGGTTATTTATATCTCGGATTTCAGAGTTTGTGGTGTTGTTCGTCTTGTTTTTGTTCAGCTAGCAGTAAGTCGCCATGTTGAGTCTATCCTCCGGTTTGGGAAAAGTCACATGACGTCTGAGCTCACATGACCTCCCACACCTCACATGACCTCCTTCACCGTTGTAAGCTCTTTCTGCCCTCTTACTCTCCAACTTTTCGACCTTTTCAGTCTTCTTTCACCTTTATAACGTTTTTCAACCATCCTACTCTCCAACTTTTCTTCCCTTTCAGTCTTTTTTTCACCTTTTTAAGCGCTTTCTGCCCTCTTACTGTCGAACTTTTCAGCCTTTTCAGTCTTTTTTCACCTTTTTAAGCTCTTTCTGCCTTTCACTTTCCACCTCTTCAGTCTTTTTTCATCTTTTTAAGCTCTTTCTGCCCTTCACTTTCCACCTTTTCAGTCTTTTTTCACCTTTATAAGCTCTTTCTGCCTTGAACTTTCCACCTCTTCAGTCTTTTTTCACATTTTAAACCTCTTTCTGTCCTCTTACTCGACAACTTTTCGGCCTTTTCAGTCTTTTTTCACCTTTTTAAGCTCTTCCTGCCTTAAACTTTCCACCTATTCAGTCTTTTTTCACCATTTTAAGCTCTTCCTGCCTTTCACTTTCCACCTCTTTCGTCTTTTTCACCTTTTTAAGCTCTTTCAACTCTGTTACTCCACAACTTTTCTGCCTTTTTCAGTCTTTTTCCACCTTTTTAACCTCTTTCAGCCCTCTTCGTCTACAGCTTTTTAGCCTTTTCAGATATTCATCTTTCTGCCTTTTCAACTCCTTCAAACATTCCGCTTCATGTTCACCTATGAAAATGTTCAACTTTTTAAACTCTTTCAGCCCTTTTCAACTTTTCTGTCTCTTCATCTTTTTAAAATATTCATCTTTCTGCCTTTTCAGCTTCTTTATACATTCAGCTTCATGTTCAGCTACAGAAACTGTTCAGCTATCAACATGTTCAACATTTTAAGCTCTTTCGACCTTGACCTTTTCAACTTTTCAGCTTTTCGACTTTTTTTTAGCTTTTCGGAAGTACATTCAGCAGATTTCGCTTCACACTTCAGCATTCACACTGTATTTTCGTAGGAAATACACATTTTTCTAGTTAAAGTTATTATTCCTCCCTCCGTACGTTTTTTGGCACCTATCTCCTCCTACAAATATTGAGCTCTAGAAACAATTCAAGTATGAAAATGTTCAGCTTGTTTAGGACATGATCGGGTCTATTTTCCTTATTTCTACCTTTTATACTTATGGAAATATTAAGCTTTTTATGCAAAATTTTTCCCATTCATCCTTATGGGGAATTTTTTAAATTTCATTCTGCTATAACTTCAGCATGCCTTCAGCTATTGGAACCGTTCAGCTATCAAAATGTTCAGCTTTTCAACCTTTCAGCTTTTTCATAAATTCAGCTTCTTCTTCAAAAAAAATTAACATTGATGCAAATGGGAAAAGCTTCAAATCCTCTGCAAAACTCATCGCCTTTCAACCTCTACTTATCCCTCATACCTTGAGCTGGAGACGCCATTCCAACTTTAAACGAGTCAGTGGACCATGAACTATTGACCCTGTATTCAGTTTTTTTTAAATCTTGTACGGTTTTGAAAATGTCGCAGTTTTAGTTTTAAGTGGTTTTAGCCTGTCTTCTGATTTAATAATGGGTGTGTATTGCATCAGCTAGAGTGCGTGACATCATCGCTACAGTGTGAGGCCGCTCGAGGAATGGGAGACAAAATTGTCTTCAGCTTGATTCTGAATCCACATGTTTTACTTGACATAGACAGTATATGCATAGAAATGTAGGAAATCTTGTTGGCTTTCAGCTGATGGTCTCATTTCAGATGTACGACATACAGTTTTGGATGTGGAAGCCCTGGAGCAACACGAACTTGACCACCTGGTCCATAAGCCAAAATGTTAATTTTGAGGCTACATTTCTGGAGGATCGCAGACGAGTTGTCTCTCGCTCCTGTGCCCTCATTTCTGACTCGACAGAAATAAAAACGACATGAGCGAGTTCAGCCATGTCTCCTCTCACTCACCATATAAATATTTTGGCCACAACCATTACAGTTTTTTCTAAAATCACAGGGGTTTGGGAGGTGTTTTCCCATTCATTCTTATGGCATCTCTGTCACTTCTCCAGCGTGTGTATCTGAACAATGCGTGTGTATTGCGACATCATCAGTTGATTGAGAGCAGCTGGAACAATAGAGAAAGAATTCTCTTCAGCTGGATTTGGATCTCACATCTTTTACCTTACATAGACCAGTGGTGTCAAACTGATGCAGGAAAGGGCCACTGTGGCTGCAGGTTTTCATTTCAACCAAGCAAGAGCACACCTGATTTGGATCAGGTGTGCTCCTGCTCCAGGTATGTGCAGCCATTCTAAGCTCTTTCACCCTTAACTTTTGTACATTTTCATCCTTTTTTCACCTGTGTTAGCTTCTTCAGCCCTCTCACTCTACAGCTTTTCATCCTTTTCCATCCTTTTCATGATTTTTTCATCCTTTTAAGCTCTTTCAGCCTTTAACCTATCACCTTTTTAGAATTTTTTTTAACATTTTAACCTCTTCCAGCCCTCTTACTCTACAGCTTTATTTCACCTTATTGAGCTCTTTAAGCCCAATTTTTTACATGTTCATAATTTTTTCACCTGTTCACCCTCTCACTCTACAGCTTTTCATCCTTTTTCACCTTTTTAAGCTTTTTCAGCTCTCTTACTTCATCCTTTTTAAACTTGTTCTACTATCTTACGCTACAGCTATTCACCTTTTCATCCTTTTTTCACCTTTTTAAGCTCTTTCACCCTTTAACTTTTTTACATTTTCATCCTTTTGTCACCTGTTTTAGCTTTTTTCGGCCCTCATTCTATAGCTTTCCATCCTTTTCGATCCTTTTTTCACACTTTTAAGCTCTTTCAGCCTTCACCTTTTCAAGTTTTTAGGATTTTTCACAATTTTACCCCCTTCCAGCTCTCTTACTCTACAACTTTTCACCTTTTCAGCTTTTTAAAAAATCTTTTTAACCTCTTCCAGCACTCTTACTCTATAGCTTTTATCCTTTTCGGATATTCACCTTTCTGCCTTTTCAACTCTTTCAAACATTCAACTTCATGTTCAGCAATTAAAATGTTCAACTTTTTCAACTCCTTTGGCCTTTAACTTTTCAGCCTTTTCAGCTTTTCTGCCTTTTCAGCTTTTCAGCTTTTCAGCCTTTTCAGCTTTTCCAGCCTTTTCAGCTTTTTCATACATTCAACTTCATGTTCAGCTCCAGAAACTGTTCAGCTATCTCTATGTTCCACTTTTTAAGCTCTTTCAGCCTTTAACTTTTCAACTTAGTCAGTTCTTCAGCCCTTTCAGCTTTTCAGCCCTTTCAGCTTTTCTGGCATTTCAGCTTTTTCAGCTTTTCGGCAGTACATTCAGCAGATATCGCTTTAGCCTTTAGCATTCACACTGTATTTTCGCAGGAAATGCAATTTGTCTAGTTCCTCCAGAAGGTCTGACTCTGCACCCAACTCTTCCCCACCCCACATTTGGCAAAGGTCTTTTTTTCTTCATAGAGAGCCCCTATAGCAGCAGAAATTACATATTGTGCTTTTAAATATAATATTTATAGTTGTGATAATTTCTCTACCTTCAGGTTGAGTCTTGGGTCCTCAATCAGCGCTCTTAGGTCACTGATTTGGGGAATCCTGACCGTTTTGATGGCTGCGTGGCGCTTTGCTCTACAGGCATCAGCAGCCAGCGATACATTGATTGGTCCACACCTCCTCATACACTCCCCCTCATCCGACAGCACCAAGCTCTGCCCCTCTTGGCCCAACTGGGCCTCACATACAGGGGGGGAGCACAGAGACCGGCCTAAAGAAAGGACACATACAATATTAGAAAACTGTACATAGCAACAATGCACTGCAATTACAGCTACATCCATAAAACGTTAGTGTAGTATCAATCTCATTATGTGAACAAGTGGACAAGTATACAAAGTGCTGACATGAGTCCCTTACTAGCTCCTCGTCTGAACAGCTTGTCAGTGGAGTGGTTGGCAGGACGTGGTTGGATGTAACTCTCCAGACTGCTGAGGTGACAGTGGTACAGGGACCTCAGCAGGTCTCTGGCAGCTCCTAGTATCACCCTCCTCTCAGCAAGGTTACGACTCTGTGCCAGCCGAGGAAGCAGAGCCAGCTGGACATGGTATAGAGGCTCAAAAAGGTAGAAGACCTGGGATATGAAAACATTGCGAGGAACAACAAATAAAAGTTGAGTACCTCTTTGGACAAAATAAGCACTGCATTCCTTCACTTGTGTACTCCTTGTAAAAAGTAATAATTACACTGCACGTATACAAAGCATAGCTTGAGATGCATTGTCATGTTATTCCCAGGTAAGAATATGACATTAAACCCAACATATACCCGAATTTTCAACCCTATCCTAACAAGGAAGACATACACAAGATTGCTCCTTTAAGCTCTTCAATACCACAAAGCCGACGGTAAATGTGGTGGAAGCCAGCCCAAACAGCACTTCAAAGAAAAATGTAAGCTGTAAGCTGTAACGATAATATTAAAGAGGCTGGCCCTTGACACTGCCTGGTATGAATATGAATTACCTCAAAAAAAGATATCAATCAATAATATGAGACTGGCCATGAAGCGCATTCAACCACCTTCAAACTAATTTAGTAAAGTAAGTCAGCAAACCATGGCTTCATTGTAGAATAGTCCAGCTTATGTGTTGTGTTTATCATTACAGCAGTGGTTGTACCTCAATCCCCCTCAGAGTCAGAGCAAGACTGCCGAGACCAAAGAACATCTCCACAGATGCACTAGATGGAGTTGCTGTGTTGAATGTCATGGAAATGATTATTCTACCATCATGCATGAGGAGGCATATTTGAAGATAATTGATAAACTTGTGTTGAACTGTAAAATTAACTTTTGAATTGGTAAATTAATAACTGTAATGTGATTACAGAATTTAGGAACAATAATGTGTTATATTACAGTATAACAAACAAATGTCATACGTTTTCAACACTGGTGATATCACATGTATTACTAATCAACAAAGGTTGCTGAGCTGACTAAACAGCCACCTCGGCTCTGCATTTGCTAGAAAAGCTCCAACCTGCAAAGTCCCTGAAATACCAACTATACACTCTGCAATTTAGATTATGCAAAACCCAACTAAATACTGCAACATTAGTTACATGCAACTAATGCATGTAACAAACAAGATGGCGTCACACACGTCAGGTGCGCCAGGTGTGTTTGGAGCCCTGGTAGAAGTAGCAGTTTATATCGTATTTTAGGCATCCGTTTTAATTCCGATGATTGCGTGGAATACGATACGCTTACGCAGCTACAAACTGAGCGTTTGGACAAAATCTGGTGTCTATCAGTAAATGCTGAGAAACTTTGTGGATATGGCAGTGTTGCCTTGATCACCTCGCAGTCCAGCAAGGAATCCAGCGAGCCGATGTGTTTGGCAAAATATTATCAATGTGCCTACTGCCTTCGGGAGATATCCATCAGTGCCCGGGCCCCACAGACTTGCAAACAGCGAAATGCCGGCAAAATAAACTCACGAGCATCAGCGGTTGCTGCCCTAACTGCAGGAAGGTGTTAAGAGCAAATGCCAAAGCAGTTGCTTGTGATAACTGTGGCGGTTTTGTTCATATAAGGTGCAGGAATATTGCTCCGAAATTGTATGACCGGGCAGTAAGGAATAAGGCAGATATCCTGTTGGTCGGTAACAGGTGTTGTGTGCGGGAAATGTGCAGCGCCGATGTCATGGATGACTCCTTCCAAGGGAGAACTTATGATGAGGATGGTATGGATGAGAGAGACTGTGATCCGCTCGGACCTTTGAGTCGGAAAGGGATGCATTTCATTCATGTCAATGCTAGGAGTCTTCTTCCTAAACTGGATGAAATCGGGCACTTCGCGATTACTTCCAAGGCTGCTGTGATAGCTGTGTCGGAGACCTGGCTAGACAACTCAATTCAAGACGGGGAGGTTGGACTTTCGGGATATTACATCTACCGACACGATCACAACAGACACGGAGGAGGAGTGTGTCTTTTTATAAGAAGTGATATAACTTTCAATTCGCGCCACGATCTACAGGTGGATGGACTGGAGTCTGCTTGGGTGGAGGTAATACTGCCCAGGACTAAGCCCATCATTGTCGGGGTATGTTACCGCCCAACTAAACAAACAGACTTTTACGAACTCCTTGAATCTGTTTGCTGTAAAAGCAATATATGTCTGGAGAAAGAGTGTATCATTATGGGTGATTTTAATACAAATCTGTTACTGCCACGAAGTAGCCTGAAGGAGTCTTTCTCATATCTATGCAAGGTGTCTGGTCTACAGCAATAATTACTGAGCCTACTAGGTTGTCTATGAAAAGCCAGTCCCTTCTATATTTAATTTTAGTATCTGACTGTGGAATGATATGCCAATCAGGTGTGTTGGATGTGGCTATTAGTGACCATAATGCTGTTTTTTGCACACGCAAGAAAATTAGACCTCAACATATAAATGAGCATTGTTCCATCAAATACAGGTGTAAAAAGCAGAACTCTGCGGAGGTGTTTAATCAAAGGTTATCTGATAAAGACTGGTCTGATGTGCTTGAGTGTAATGATGTTAATAAGGCCTGGGATTTGTTCAAGCAGAGTTTCATTGCTGTTCTGGGTTAGTAAGTTGCACCAATGAGGGAAACCAGAATCAAGCATAGAAGTGCATGCTGGATGAATTCCGAAATCATTGATCTGATCAGACAACATAATAGATGTTTCATTAAGTTTAAGAAGTCCAAGCTTCCAGCTGACTACAACAGTTATGTTAATCTCAGAAACCAGGTTAGTTACAAGGTTCAACAGGCAAAGTCTGATTTTTTTTTCTGATTCCATTTCTGCTAATGCAAAACAGCCTAAAAAACTATGGAAAGTTCTTAATGACATGGGATCTACAGCTAAAACCAAATTTAAGTCTGGTAAAGCTGCACTTCTAATTGATGATGAGATGTGTTTTGATAAGCGGCAGATTGCCTGCCACTTTAATCAGTACTTTACAACCATATCTGCCAGTCTGGTCAGTAAACTGCCAGGTGCTTCTGATAAATATGACAATGCATTTGTTAATTCGTTCTATAGAAATAAAAATGTTTCTCCAGATGCATTTGAAATTAGTCTTGTCTCAGAGGATAAAGTAAGAGAGTGCCTCTCCACCTGTCAGTAAATAAGGCCACTGGCTTGGACCTTATCCCCTCCAGGTTTCTTACACTGCAAAAAAGGGGGGTCTAAAAACAAGATAAAAACACTACATCTGAGGGAAAAGACACTCAAAACAAGTGAAATTATCTGTCCATGCAGCAAGATAATTTCACTTGAAAAGATTTCTTAAATCAAGATTGTTAAATCTAGAAATAAGAATGTCTACAGAGGTATTTGGAAAGCTTAAAATAAGCCAAACATGCTGGTTTTAAGATGAGATTACTTAAAATGTAACTTTTTATAACCCTAAATTAAGTGAAATATACTAAATATAAGCATAATATGCTGGTTTTAAGCTTAGAGATTACTTAAAATTTAACTTTTTACAACCTCAAAACAAATGAATTATAGCTGTTGAGCAGCAATGGGTTAGGTCCAGGCAATTTTTTGGGCAATTCTGATCAGCCATCATTATCATCCTTGCTGGGTCTTAAACCCTCAACCTCTGGCTCCGAGAACCAGCTCCTAACTCACTGAGCTAATTGGCTGGAAGTGACTCCTGCTGTGTAGCTTTTTGTTCTTGCCAAGGCAGATTTCAAAAATGGTCAAAATGTCAGAAATTCTGTTACCTGAACAAAAATCTGATAATACATAAATTGCATCTTGACAGCATGGAAATGTTGGTGATTTGTTTTTAAGTCTAAGTGTTTTGCTTCATAAGAGAAAATTTGATGTTTAAAAATGCCACTCTTACATTGACTCAGTTGTTCCCATGAGAGCAGAATTCAAAATGTTCTCAAAAATTCAGTTTTTGAGATAAAATTCTGATATTTGCCAAACTTATATAATCTCAATTTTTTTCAGGAAGATTGAAAATGTATTTAGCAAACAGTTTTATGGTATATGTTTACAGTACTGTTTACAGTCAAACATTTTGATGCACTCTAGGCTTAATTTTTGATAAATCAAAAATCCGAGAAACAAGTTTTGTGGAGGACGATCTGAAGATGCTCTCTAGCAAGTTTGATGACAACTGAGCAAAGATCGTGGGAGGAGATGAGGTTTTGAAAAAAACTGAGTGATGGACTTCATGATTAGATTTTCAATGAGTTCAAGTGGACTTAAGTTTCAGCGGTATTGGGGCTACAGTTTGGTGAAAGTTTCAAAACTGTAGCATGCACTGTTGATTTTGTAGGTATGTTTAAGTTATTAAAATTTAAATGCTTATTTTTAACGCTGGTTTTAAGATGATATTACTTAAAAAGTAACTTTTTACAGCCTCGAAATAAGTGAAATATACAAAATATAAGCAATTACAAACAAAGTATTTCTTACTTTTAGCAAATTAAACTGAAGATTAGTTAAGAAAAATATTAAATTTAGAGAAAAATACTATAGTCTGAGAATCTGAGTCCAGAGTTGCTGGCAAATGAGGTGGCAGTTCCCAATGTTGCCCAGGCTACAGAATTAGTAAAAGAACTAATTGACTGCATTTCCTATTTTCCAGTTAGTTTTAAAGACAATACCTTTGTTCCAATAAAATATAGTCTTTGTGACACTATTGCCCACAGACATTAATATGGAGGAACAATAAGTATGTACAGGTGTATCATGTATTGGGTGACCCAGGTTGCCTGTTTCCTGTTTTGTGTTTCCTGTGCCAGTTTGGTGAACAAACATTGGTCATCACCTGCTTGAAGTCAGAGCAATAAACTCTGGTTTTTCAGATGCTTTTTGTGTGACTCTTGAATCAAGCAAGTTGAGTTTGTTACTGAATCTTAAAACAAAATTTATTTTGATGAGACTTTGGGGGAGAGATGTAAAATATCTTATTTTAACAGTTATTTACCTCATTTTAAGATTTCCTGCCTATTTGAGACAAAAAAGATAAGGTTTGCTTGATATGAAATAATAGTGTAAAGTTGAACACTTAAAATAAGAAATTAACTCGTAAAACAAGACAAATTATCTAACACTTCTAAATCTAAGTTTTTTTTTCTTGGTAAGAACCAAACAGTTTGCAGTGTAGGGATAGTGCTGAGGTTACATCTAGTATCCTCACCCATGTCATTAATCTGTCCATAAGTCAGGGTGTTTTCCCAAATGACATGAAGAACGCTAGGATTGTTCCTCTTTTTAAGAAAAATAGCAGAGCTGATGTTGGGAATTATAGGCCAGTCTCTATCCTGTCAACCACTCCACTGACACTTGTCTCATCCAGCTTTTCTGCTTGCTCTTGCTTCTGCTTGCTTTCTTTTCCACTGTTATTCTTTTTCTTCACTGAGAGATTACAGGCAGCGACTCCTGGATATTTACAAACCACTGGGACAACATCTGCTGCTGCCTTATTTCACTTTTCTTTTGTTTTTGTTTTTTCCCCGAACTCAGTACTTTCAGAACGAGGCCTACGAAGTAGCACAAGCCTATTAGCAGCTAAAGCTAACTAGCACCAAAATGCCTCTTGTTAACCTGAACCTTCAGAACATCCTTCAGAAAATTGCTGAGCTGGAAACCAAGATCCACCAGATAGAAGTGAATGTGGAATTGAATGGACTATCTGGGAATGAAACGACTCTCCCATGTAACCAAAACAGCAGACAAGAGTCTGCTAACACACGGCTAACTAGCCCCGACAATGACTCAACAAAACAGGAGTTCTGGGGACTGGATAAAAAGCCCAGGAACATTCTTCCCTGCTGGAATACTCTTGGAGCAAAGCCTAAAAATAAATCATTTTTGGGAGAACGAGTAACAGGCAGAGCCCAGCGTCCTGAGATCTGTGATGCAACTGGTTGGCCTGTACTGTCCTCTGAAAAGAGTGCCTCCTCAACGCCCGCACCAAAGAGGAAACAACCGTGGACAACAGTGAAAACAAAAAGTAAGAGCAACCCTACCCAAATAACAAAAATACAACTGGAGAACAGATTTGCTCCACTTTATCAAGACCGTGCAAGATCTCCGTCAATGAACAAGGAGAGATATGAGACCAAATCCAAAAGTAGAAGACCACAGAAAGAGCTAATGACTGGACCACAGACACTGATTGTGGGTGATGGTGCTGTGAAGGAGGTAAACAGATTTTGCAGCAAGAAGAACACCAAAGTACTCTGTTTTACCAACGATATGGTCTCTGACATCTCAGAAAAAATTCTGGACATTGTTGCTGAACATCCAACAGCGAAATCTCTCATCTCACACACGGGCCTGTGATGTTGTGAAACAACAATCTGAGGTATTGAAACAAGACTTCACTGATCTGTTGAACAAAGTCAGATCTCTCGGTGGTGTTTGTCAGTAGCCCTCTACCAACTGTCCGCAGAGGTGATGAGAGATTCAGCAGGTTGTTGATGTTGAACAGATGGCTCAAAGCTACATGTGCCGCTCAATCTGTGAACTATATTGACAATTTTATCATTTTCTGGGAACACAGACACCTCTTTAAAGCAGATGAATTCTGCCTTAACAAGTCAGGAGTAAGATTGTTAACCTCCAACATATTTTACTCAGTGCACCACACACCAGTTCCTCTCTTCAAGGACAGCAGGAAAGACAAACCAAATCAACTGATAAGACAGCCCTTGGAAGGAGAAATACTTGTGCCCGAGATAAGCTTCGAACAGACAAGTCAACTGTGCCAGGAGGAGGAGTCCTTGCTGCCATCTTCGCCCCCCAAGGAGGAGTCCCCCGCCCAGTCGCAACAAGAGGGAACATCCACTCTCCACCAACCCCAACCAACTCTCTGCCCTCTCCAGCCAGCCTCAGCCTCTCCCCCTCTTCCCCCCTCCTGGATTTCACGGATGAGATGAAAAAGCTGGTCAATGTTGGACTCAGACTCACACCCCGTCCAAATCTGCCACGCTTGAAACATCCATCGCCAAAACGTCATTGTGCCCCTCCACCTCCACTGAGTCATCCTCGGTCTGAAAACAGCGAAGCACATCCTGTCCATGCTGACAGTACAATTAACGCCTACTGATATGTGCCGGGTCCGGGCTACGAAGTTGATATCACTACTGTTTTCCCCCGAGAAAAGCCAGGGCCCCTTGGAGTTCAGGCAGCCTCCTCAATTCCTGTGCTTACAGGTAATAGAAAAATTGTGGATGTGTTGAGAAACAGGAAATGCGGGACTAAATGTGCCAATCCATTCAATTTAGCTGCCATTCCTCGTCAGCCACTAACTGTCGCAAAAAATTGCACAGTTGGTTTTGATACTGTAACTGTAGCTCTATTAAACATCAGATCTCTGGCAGGAAAATCTTTTTTAACACATGATTTTATCATCAAACACAATCTTACTTTTATGTTTTTAACTGAAACTTGGTTAGACCAGGATAACAGTGCAGCTGTTCACATTGAATCCAGTCCTCCAAATTTCTCTTTCATAAGTGAAACTAGAATGCATAAAAAAGGAGGAGGTGTTAGTATTCTGTTTAATGAGTTACTCAAATGCAAGCAGATGTTTTATGGAAGTTTTACTTCTTTTGAATATGTTGCTCTTCAGGCAAACTCATCTTCTCGAGCGATATTTCTAAACATCTACAGGCCACCTAAATACTTTACGTATTTCTTTGATGACCTTGTTGAGTTACTGTCTCTTATCTGCACTGACTTTGACTGTGTGTTAATTGTTGGTGACTTTAACATCCATGTCGACAAGCCTGAAGACAGATGAACTAAAGAACTGTGCTGTGTCCTTGATAACTTTGGACTCACTCAGCATGTGACACAGCCCACACACAACAGAGGCCACATCCTGGACTTAGTTATCTCAAAGGGTCTGAACATTTCTAAGGTTCTAGCATCTGATGGCCCCCATCTCCGACCATTACTGTGTTTTCTTTGAGAGTGATATATCTGTGTACACAAATATTCAAACAATGACAAAAACCTGTAAGACATTATGCAGCATTTGAAATCTTCCTTCCTTTCCTTTTACCAGCAGGGTTAGAGTTCTCAACGGGTCGGGCCGACCCGACAAACCCGACCGGACCCGCAGGTTCGGGCCAGGTTCGGGCCGAAAAAATACGCAAATAAGCCGGGTCGGGCCGGGCCTCGGGCTTCCTTTTTAATAAAACATATTGGCTAAAAGTAAACTTGCTACAGGCGAATTCACCCTTGCTTTTCGAGGAGTGAGGAAATCGTCTGTTTCTGTCTCTCCGAATATATTTTCCCACTGGTCGAAGTGCGGTGTCTTCTTTGCAGCGGGAGCGGGTGCTGCTGCTGACGTTGACGCAGCACCTGTCTCCTGGCTCGCGTCACCTTTCCGTCTGCTGTCTGTCTGATCATGATAACGAGTGTATGAGGAAAACA
>CAEMYA010001351.1:13068-37778 GCA_903131615.1 Diplodus sargus
ACCGTGCAGAGGAGGCCGGCCTATGATAATGACTCCTTTCGTTACATAATGACAGGAGCTGAATCTGAACAGCCTGTAGGAGCACTGTTTTACCAGTGGGTGGGCTGCAGAGAACATGCAGGAATCGCTTGTTTTCCTCATTCTGGGAGTGGGCAGGCTCAGGAAAGAACCAGTTTATACATGTAGAGAGCAGAGAAAACGTGTTTTTCCTAATATGGGACCTTTGAATACAGGTGAGCCATGTGACACAGGTGATTCACACCTCCTCTGAAGACCCTGGAACACAACATGACACAGGCAGAGTCACTGCAGATATAGAAACCACCACATACTTATGTAATATAAATACCCTCATATCAAACATGAAACATGTAAAAGGCAGAAGTTCATTGCAAAGTTGTTCTTGTTTGCTTTGAAACTCCCAAACCCACCCCACAGAGCAGTGTCTATGTAATCATCAATTCATATAAATCTGATAATATGTTTTCTCATAAAAAATGATCTTAATCTTGTCAAACATTTCTTCTTCTGTGATATTGATGATCAGTGACTTGTGCTCTCTAGAAATCAAATAAAATGTAACTTGTCCGGATAAAATAGAGAAATAATATGTGTGACCCATGACCCTTCAGGGTCAACAGTTCTTTCCCTGTAGGAACTTAAACATTTGTAGGTTTTGTTAAGGTATTGGTCGTTCTGTCAGTCAGTGTTTCTAATGGAATACTTTGAGATATTTCTCAACACCTGGTCAAACACCAATAAACCAATGAATTGGGTGGTGTATTGGAGGCCCACATTTTCCAAAGAAAACTGATTTTGTGTTAAGTAATAACATGATGATATCTGGATGAAAAAAGTGGAACTTGACTGTGGAGGCAGTGCAGCTCCCCAAGAATTTACAGAGCACACACAAGACTTATGTTACAGTTCATCTTCAAATACGGCTCTAGTTGTAAGCGTTTCTTTAATTCAGTGACTGGATACAGATTTGTCCCTTAATGTTTAAATATTTTAAAAAGACAAAATTGCTCATCAAGACATTCACTAGAATCAAGTCAAATGATCTTACTTTGAAGCACCTGATCATCTATTTATAATTTAAACACGAGGAACTTCAGTTTAAATTGAAACATAAGGTTATTTCACTCGGTTATTTCTTCAGTTTGAATGTGTGTGTGTGTGTGTGTCCAGCTTTTGTTAAGACGTTGATGTTGATTGCACAATGTATCTAACCTTGTGAAACAACGCTTCCTGAAACTCTGTGACAGCTCATCATTGTGGTTTTCAAACCCAGCATCTAGCTTTCACTAGTGCACTTTAGTGTTCATTTGAAGCCCTTTGTGACTTTTTATTGTACGACATAAAGTAAAGCTATAATTTTTATTATTGATACCATTAGTTAACAGTTACTGCCATCAGTCAAAAACAGCACAGAATTACAGTCATGTTCTTACTTGTGTAAAGATGATAATCCAACAGTGATTTTAAATTCAGTAATCACAAAAAAGGTCATTCAGAATCACCAAATTTGGAATCAGGGTTGTATGTGTTTGATGTTAATAGATTAATACTATGTGTATGTGTCATAAGCGATTATTGAGAGGAGATATTTTTGTGATTTTATGTAACGTCTTTTAGGAAAATCCTACTCGGATGTTATGCTGTTATGTACGTTCTCTACTGCCTCGTCTCAGTGTCTTCACTCTGTGGACAGAGTCACTGAGACGAGACACTTTAATGTCACGAAAGTGACAATAAACATAAAAGTCTGATGGTCCACAGATGATCAATACTTTCATTTTGGACTACATGAGCTTCACCCCTCTCTGGTCCACATGCACTTTAGTGCAGAAGATGTCACAAATAATATCAGGCAACTTGGCTAAAATTGTGCTGAATAATCACTCTCCCAGAAACCCATTTGATATCACTCACCCTTTGGCTTCTGTCTTTTTAACCATTTGTAAGGAAAACTAAATCAAATTGTTCATTTTAGCTTTTGTTCTATTCATTCTTTGGTCATGCCGTCAGAGTGTTTCATAAGAAATACTTGATGAAAGTTCTGTAAATTAGTACAGAAATTTCTTCCAGTCATCTTTAGAGCCAGGATGTGGGTTTTCCTACCACAAAAGGCTCTCAATAATTGGTCAAGGGAGACATGTGACAACAACTTCCCATCGATGGAACAATATAAAAGCAGCAGCAGCGATCCTGTTGATCACAGCTTTGGACAGTTGGAGCGAAGACCAGCTTCAGTTTACCTGCAATTCCAACACGAGTGATTGACCAACAAAGATGGCAGGTAGAGTGAAACTTTCCCTTTGATGACTTCTAGTGAAAATATTCTGAAATGACTCCAACACCTGCTTCTGACTTATTGTGGTGTTTTTCAGGACATCGTTTATCTGATTTTCTGCCTTCATGTCTTATAACGCCTATAAAATCATATATTAACATTTGATTTCAACGTATTTAATACCTTAAGCATACGTCAGTTAGAAGTTCAACCTATATATGCCCTTCAAACAATGCATGTAATGTGATGAAATATATAAGATGAACACAGCAGAAATTCCTTGACAAAATAACCTGATTCGAATGTTTTGTTTTATGGTAGATATGGTGTATTTCACTGCAGTGGCAGACCAGGGTGGGTATGTTGGACCCAAAACTGCAGACAGTACCCTGAAGTTTGACACAAACATCACAAACATTGGTGGAGGCTATGACAACACTTCAGGTAAATACATCACATGCAGCCACACTCACAATCACTTGAGTTGATTGTTTGGAGTGCTGTTGACGCATTTTACATACTGATCTAATGATCACAACTGCATATTCAGTTACACCCCTCACCTGTTTCAGAAACATTACAGTCTGATGAATACTCCTTTGCTTCCACAGGTGTCTTCACTGCTCCATTTACAGGGGTTTACTTTTTCACCTTCTCCTATCATGCTGGAAATGAGAACAAATCAGGACTGTCACTGATCAAGAACAACAGCAGCAACGTCATTGTCAGGGCCTTTGATAACAAGGAGAGAGAAGAAACCTTCTCTGATAATGCAGGAAACTCTGCAGTTCTGGAATTGCAGAGAGGAGACCAGGTGTTTGTGCAGCTGCCTGCAGGCCGTCGGGTTTGGGCAGCTGACCGCACCACCTCCTTCAGTGGTTTTCTGGTCGCTAAGAGTCCAAAACCCTGAGATCACTGATGCATCTACTATATTACCATTACCAAGTTATATTAAAAATGTTGGTCAGATGCAAATTGCATTTAGTTGATTTTAATTAGATATAAACTTGGTCAAAACTCAGATAAAACTCAAACATTAAATGTGAAATCACTGATCTCAGGTGTGAGGGAACTTCCTGAGTTTTTTCCAACGTGATTCCGCTTTTGCTTGCTGTCTTATATATCCACCATGATATTACAATGTTTAAGTTGTTGGGAAACTAAATACAAGTAAACTCATTATAAAGGAGTTCAGCCTGGAGGGGGTTCAGACCTCTTCCTGTGTGTCTGTACAACAAGAGGATATATGTTTGGAGGAGTTTAAGGAGCAGATGCAGGTGGAGGATGTTTGAGATGTTGTGATGTACGAAGGAAGAAGAACAATGTGTCTTCAACCTGGAAAATGTCATGACCAGGTAAAGAAAGGGTGAATAACACCTTGAGTGAAATCATGTACATCCTGTTGTTGTCTACAGTTAATGTGTGTTATTTCAAAGTGCTGTAAGAACTGAGCAGAGACTGCCTCTCCTCAGTCATGTCTGTGTTCTGCTGATGATGGCTCCTAATGCAACAATAAAGATCTACTGAGTATCTGAACAAACCGTGGTTCATGTTTTTAGACGTTAAAAATCGTACTAATTTTCACTGTTAACAAGCAGCTTCATAAACTATTTATTAAACAGGGGTGTATTAACACCAGTTGCAACTTCATAATAAACATCCAAATAATATTTATAGATTAACTTCAATATTTATTAAACATTTACAAAGTGTTATAAACATCAGTTGAGCCTGTACAATAATTGCTTAATAAATAAATATATTTAGTCATTCAACCTTTATTTTAACCTCGAATAATCTTTGAGGCCAAGTAAAACAAAACAGTGAATGAGCTTCCGACTCTGTCTGTAAGGTAACTGGAAACACAAGTGATTAAATTCACAGTATACAAACATGATACACTCTGAAAGAAAGTCATTCATCTACAACTAGAATTACTACAACTAGATGGTTATGAAATGAATTACGTGAACAGGGAGAAAAAGACTGGAGGAGGTGTGGCTGTGTATGTGGACAGACACTGCAATACGGAAACATATTAGAATTTTGAACACGAGATATATACATGGAAAAAAGAAGAATATCATTCTTAGCTGTATTTATGGTGGACCGGGTTCTAATATTGTAATTTTCAAGGACTGGATGGAGAAAATGTTTACAGTGTCTAATCAAAAGGTCATGTTCATCTGTAGGCATTTTGATATACACTACTCACAAAAAGGGCAATATCCTCAGTGTGTTTTTTAGACTGCTGTGGAGTTCTTTTCTCCTGAAGTCTCAAAATAATAATTAATGTAGCTATTCAAAGAGAGATTCATGAATTTATTGCAGCAGATCAAGCAACAAGATCTCCTCAAAGATTTCAGAATCATCTGATAACTCCACATGTCATGCATAGTGTGATATATATTCACTTGACCATACACTCTATTTATGACTTAGTATTGTTTACTTCTTAACTAACTTCTTAAGGTGGGAATACCAGAACCTTAAGAACAACAGTGGTGGGAATACCAGAACAAAAAACGTCAATGTCTCAATAAGGTCACTGAGGTTCTGGGGCACAGAGTTAGGAGCCTCAACATGGCGACTCAGCTGATCCTATAGGTTTTCTACGGGCTTCAGGTCTGGAGAAAGTGCAGGCCACTCCATCTGAGGTACCCCAGTCTCCAGCAGCTGTTCCCTAATGAGCTGGAGCATCATTGTCCGTGAAGATGAAATTAGGCCTGTGTTGTTCATGCAAGGGCACAATGACTGGATTAATGATGTTATTCAGGTAGTCTGTACTTGTCACTGTACCACTCACAAAGTGTAGGGCAGTTCTGTATTGACTAGACACACCTGCCCACACTGTAACACCACCACCACCACCAAAGGCTCGTCTGGTGGGATGTGGCCAATGGACGTCCACTTCTATGCCTTTCTGTGACTCTTCCAGTCTCTCTGCATCTCTGTTGCAACCTGCTGATGACACTCTGTGACACTCTAAGCTCAGTGGCCACTTCTGTCTGAGAACATCCTGTTTGAAGCCTCACAATGGCGAGGTACTTTTGATCAATTGTTAGGTGTCTTCTTAGACTCATGATGTCAAAATGCGAACAGCATGATGAGGAGGACTGTTTAAATACCAATTCTAATTGAACCAGCAAATGTATTGGTCGATTCATGGATCAATCACCTGTTGTGAATTTTGCCATTAAGCTCCTTGTTAGAGAACAGCGAGTTGTGCAGAAAGTACTGAAACACTGAACTGTTGGACATGGACCATTCAAAAGTTTAGAGAAGGTCACATTAAGTTCACCTGTAAATGTTATAATGGATTTAGGTTCATCCAGAAATTTCACCCAAAAACTGAATATCCCTGACTTTTTGTGAGTAGTGTAGATCTGCTGGGAAGGTCTGGGTATAAGAGCAGGTGCTGATTATACTCAATGTGCTGCAGGTGTGTGAACCAGCACAGCTTCAATCAGCAGCAAAGCCACACCCAGCCTCACCAAGCTCCTCTGAAACATAAAGCACAGAAACAGACCACAAACTGTCGAATTATAGCAGAGCAAGGACAGAGGAGACAATGAACGCTTTAAAAAATTAATTACTAAACCAAAGCTGGGACATATAATATAAAGAAGAAAACCTTGACAGAGCATATGAAATTTTCTTTGGGATATTTAAGATACATTTGCATTCTAGTCAACAAATGTTTGATTTATTAATGGTGTTTTTATACATCGGTATTAATTATTTGACCCTTTTTAGACTTATTTTAGTTGTAAGTAACATAATTGAGTTCAGGAAGACTTCTGAAACCATAAGATGTTGGAAAAATGCGCTTACTTTCAAAAAGATTCACCAAACAGTGTCCTCATGTCTGGAGTGACTTCCTGTGAGGAGGCTAACTGAAACAGCATGTTATTTGATAAGACAGCGACATCTAGTGGAATGTTTCTGCACAACAACCTAAACTGAGTGCTAAAGATGGATCAGGTTCAGTTCCACTCACTGTTTATGGTGTAGAAGATACTTTCACTCAGAACGTGTTTTAGGTGAGAACTGATAAGATTCTCTATCATGTACATGTAATTAATCATTGAATAACTGTTGATTCAAAACCTTTCTTTTTGCTCAGATGTCATAATACATTAATGACTCCTAAGTTTGAGATTCAAGCTTACACCTTCATTGCTGAACATGATTGTACAGTCCTGAGTTTCTTTGGAAACAAAAGGGGAAGTCAGATAACATTGTTACACAGTGAGGAAAATGTGGTGGATTTACTGATAGTATTTTAACACAGGGGAGCACTGTTTGTTACTAAACCTTAGTCTCTATTAGTGTTGAAACAAACTCTATACTGCTGCTTGTCAACACATTTCACTTGTAGTGCTTCATGCAACATGAATGTGGAGTTTCGAGTTAAATTTGGCTATCAATAATAACTAATGATTATCAGGGATTATTATTGATTACGATCACCTCGGGGCACCACTCTTGATGAAGGGAAAAGAGCAAATTCACCAAATCAATCTCATAAAAGGTACTAAACTGTCAGTTGGTGACTCTGATTAATAATTATGTTAATAACTACAACCAAATATTCCATTACCGCTGATAATGGCTGAAGGATATTGGAGTCCTTAATAAGAGGTAAGCAACATTCACTCTTGTACAATATCAAATAGACAGCATGAAGGTTCAAAAGTCTTTTATTTAACACAAACATGAAAACCCAAAATCTAACAAACATGATATATAAACAGGTGTGTGTGTGTGTGTGTGTGTGTGTGTGTGTGTGTGTGTGTGTGTGTGTGTGTGTGTGTGTGTGTCTGTGTCTGCAGCCTTTCTAAAGTTGCTGAAGTTGATTGCACAGTGTATCCTAAACCATGTGAAGCAACACCACCTGAAACTCTGCGATTGTCATTGTCGTTATCAATCAGGTAATCCAACAGTGTTTTAAAATTGTTTCTTTTGATCAAGAAGAAGCAGAATCTTGTAAACCCATAAAATAACATTTAATCCTTCAGTTAATAACATGATGTTGGCAGGATGAAAAATGTGGAACTCACCTCAGGGCAGTGCAGCTTCATCAGAATTTACAGCGCACACACAAGACTTATGTTACAGTTCATCTTCAAATATGGCTCAGGTTGCAAACATATCTTTTATTCAATGACTGGATACAGACATGTCCCTTGCATCATTACAAGAGTGTTAAAAATATCTTGAAAAAGACAAAAGCTCATCAAGACATTTACTTGAATCAAGGCAAAGGATCTTACTTTGACAGCAGCTGATAATCTATTTATATTAAAAACAAGAGGAACTTAAATCTAAACATAAGGGTGTGTGTGTGTGTGTGTGTGTGTGTGTGTGTGTGTGAGTGTGTGTGTGTGTGTGTGTGTGTGCAGCCTTTCTAAAGTTGTTGAAGTTGATTGCACAGTGTATCATAAACCATGTGAAGCAACACCACCTGAAACTCTGTCATCTGACATTTTCTCCAGAATAGCCACAGGCACATTGAATGTCATGATCATACCCAGCATCTTGAAGTGCCATCAGTCATCAGTCATTTTTATTTTTTTTCTTTCACTCAAGAAGAAGGAGAATCTTGTAAACCCACAAAAGAACATTTAATACTTCAGTTAATCGGAACACTGTTTTTTTCAGTTTCAGAATCACCAAATTTGGATTTGTTGTTGTATGTGCGGTTGCATGTGCATTTTTTTTGCCACAAAGAGGCAGATTAGGCTGATGAGCTGCATTGACACATGACATGGTGTGTGGAAGTATGTGTTCCTGGCTCTGTTTTGCTGACAGCTTGTAGATGTTTCAGCCTGGACTTGTCTGATGAAGTAATAAAAGTGAATACTTCTCTGCACTTTTAAAGTCGTCTGAGTGGTTTAACACATGTAACAGAAAAAACTCTGCATATCGCTCTTCACCTGCTGCTAGAACCAGGACTTTATTCTGTTAACAGAATACATGTTGTGTGGCTGATGGTGATGTTTTCAGAGACTAAATACATTCATATTATAAACTTTATACAGCATATTGGTAGTTATTGCATATTGAGATTGGACTAAGTTAATCCGCAGATTGAAGTTTTGAGCAACACAAAAACCTATGGTAAGTGGGACCTGTCAGTCACTGTGAAATCCTACTCATTCAGATTTAAGATGTTTTTTTTCATTTATGAATATAAAAATGTAACAAGAAGGGAAGTTCTGATTCAAAGGTAGAAACATTTTCCACTCTACAGCAGTCGGAATTAGAATGAATTGTGTCAGTGTTGTGTTAAGGTCGTTTCAAGACTGGACAGATGAGGCCCAGATCCAGCACCATGGCTGCCCAGTTGTGGCCTGTACACAACCCATCAACAGTGTTGGCATATTGTAGCAGGGTATATGTCACCAATTAATGACAAGAACATTGTACAAGTACAGCAATGCCAAAGACGTGATTTTCATTATTCTATAGTTTTTCCACCAGAAAGTATAGTAACAACTGTGTGATAATTTGGGGGGCAGCAGTGAACTGTATTGTTTTATACAGACGTGTGTTTCTCTTTTTTCGCCTCCTCCCCTCATGAATGTAAACAGTGTGGACAAAATAATAGACACCTGTTAGTAATACGACTGCAGTCTTCAAATGACCATACAGATAAATCAACACCTCTCTGAAACAGTGACAACAAAACTCTGAACACTTTCTCCTTCATGAAGGTAGAATTACTTACAGGACTGTTGTATCAGGCTGCATTCATTTGAACTGGTTTACCTCTTCAACTCAAATAATATGAGTTGTATGGCTGATAACTGTTTCTGGCTTCAACCTTATCAGTTGGTCTTTCAGGTTATCAGCTGTCATCATGAGGTGTGTCTAAAGGTACAAATGAACATAATAATGGAGGTCTGAAGAGCTGGAGTGTCGATGTAGTGCTGCACGATGAGACAGAACCGGAGCATGACCGGAGTCTGCAGACAAGTCCAGTCAGTTATATCCATGTAGGCCACCAGCAGTAATCTCATTGGTTCAAGGGCGCAGGCTACAGGTGAGCCAGGTGGCACAGGTAATCCACACCTCCTCTGAAGACCCTGGCCTTCACTCCATCTACAGTATAGAGACCCTGGAACACAACATGATACAGGCAGAGTCACTGCAGATACAGAAACCACCACATTCTTATCTCTCTATAAAAGCAAGGAATCTCTGTCTGTCTGTCTGTGCCTCAAATATCTCTGCGGATCAGGATCAGAATGACCTGAGAGTTTCAACATGGCTGCCGTTTGGGTCAGTGGTGTGCGACTTCGCATTTGTTTGGACTGCAATGATACCGTGAATAAATTATTTCATAAATGCTTTACACATTCTGGAGCATAGTCCACCGGAGCCCCCACAGTGACATGCACATTAGAGCCAGTCACTGCTGAGCTCAGGACTACGACACACATTAAGAAACAAGCGGATGTATACCTGCGGCAGCGCGAGCTGCACTGGGAGTTGGACGGCGGTTCGGTCCCTTTCTGTTCTGTGCATCTAAACTGACTGTTGTGGATTAATGAGACCAAACGAGACCGGACCGTGTCTGTTCGGGTCTGAGGAGAGCTGATTTATACCTGCAGCGGCGCGAGCTGGGCCGGGAGTTAGCCGGCGGTTCGGTCCCGTTCTGTTCTGTGCACGATCTAAACTGATTGTTGTGGATTAATGTGACTAAACTAGACCGGACTGGCCTGTTCGGGTCTGTTACGACCAGGGGCGTAGTTACAGAGCGGAGATATTAAAAGACAAATGGTAACATATGACCTTTAGGGTCGTAACACCTCCCCCCTTAAAACTGAACATTTCGCCCCTAAAGAAATGTTCATGTTAGTGCAGTCGGGTTTGAGCAATCATAAGTCTGTTCCCCCTTTAAAACCAATCTACATAAAAAACACTTCTGCACAGGACCAAAGTCAAAGACCAAATTAGTGGGTGCCACTCCCACAAACAAAATGGCCACCACCATGAGGAGATAACACAAAAGCAAAGACAATCCAACTGTGGTAACAAACACACACACCAAAAACAGCAATAGGTGACCAACACAACCGTGGAGTGCAACAGCCACTGCACAAAAGGTGTCACTGTGTAGCCACTGCTACACACAAATGTTGTCAGCTTACACCTAAGCTGCAACCACAAGTGACCCAACAAAAGTGAACTGCCACTACCACACCCAAAATGGACACCTCATGATCTCAAAACCACACATTACTATTTAATGGAATGCAACAGACAGACAAAGTGACCACACAAACTGGGAAGCCATACCCACCACTCACGATCCTCTGATCTGGGGAGTGTCGCCATCCCAATCACACCAATACCCAAAACAGTAACACCTACGCGACCAAACCAAAAGTGGACTGCAATAACCACACACAAAAAGGCATCACACTGTAGTCACGACTACACAAATGTTGCCAGCTTACTCTTAAGCTGCAACCGAAAGTGATCCAACAAAAGTGGAGTCCAGTTCCACAACCAAAAGGTCACACAAAGTTACCGCACACAAGCATTAATCAGGGCCACACATCGAACAAGGTGACCAACACAAAAGCAGCCATCTCACACAAAACTACGTTGCTGTGCAAAGTATAAACGAAAGGAAACAAACTGCAGAGACACCCCAACTACCTGCCACAACTACAAAAGGTGGCTAACTCACCTAGCTAGTCTTCAGTGGCTTGCCGAGCTCGAGGCGGCTTTAAACGCTGAACTCAGTGCATCACCGAAGACCAGGAATCTAGCCAACTGTGAAACACCGAAGCGTACCCCCACCCAGGATTACCACCAAAAATAAGAAAGGCAAAATAACAAAAAGGTGGCAAATTCTTGAAAATTCCCAGCAGCTTACTGGTCAGGGTGCTCAGTCAGAAATACAACTTAGATGCAGCAACAACAAATTAACAAAAAGATGACAACTACACTTAACTAAAGGCCACTTACACAAACAAACTAAACTAAACCACATCTACCTCACCTCATGGACATTCAGATCCCGGACGAGCCCCCAATTGTTACGACCAGGGGCCTAGGGGAAACCCTGGCGCAACAAGAGTGTGAGACTCCCCTCTTCCCATCCTCAAAGCACCAGCAGCAAAGAACGTTTTTAACAAAGTTTTATTCAAAAACACCAAAATCACACATGCTGGCAGTCTGGGACAGCAGAGGAGAGCCTCCTAGGAACTGGGCGGAGCTGGCCTTTAAACTTGCAGGTCCGAGACAGCAGCCAATCAGCTCCCTCGGGCAACCTGCAACCACTCAAACACACCTGCAATCAATCTCACACACTCTCATACTCACAGGTAAAAGAGGGATATTAAAAGACAAATGGTAACATATGACGTTTAGGGTCGTAACACCTCCCCCCTTAAGAAGGAGATGCGGAGACGCCCGGACAACAAAGTGGAAACGGAATCTGTGGATGTTCGTGTGTAGCTAGCTGCTAGCCGCGAGCCGCTAGCTAACCTACACGGCCCAATTCCCGAGCTGGCGGACCGGACGCACCGACCTGTCCAAAACCGGACTTATGGTAAATAATGTCCGTCACGTTTGCTTTGTGTGTGGTGCAGAAGAAACGGTAAAAACGGGCTTTTGTCACGCAAATGTTCAAGCAGCAAGTTTGGTTGTAGAGCAACAGGAAGTTGTGGGAGGGGCGTCGGCAGATGATTGACAGGCAGCGACGGCCGGTGTACAGACAGCGATATTGACATTTAGCGTGCTTGGAGAGTATAGTAAGTGTGTTATGTAGTGTTTGGTGTCGTGTGTTTAGTGTGCAGTGGAGTCGTTTTTTTTTTTAATGAGTCAGAACAGAAGAAGCTGAATGTGCAGCAGGCAGTGCAGCTCTTCATTCAGCTGGACGGAGCTCAGGCAGACCTGAGCATTGCCTGCATTTAAATGTAAATAGTTAAACAGAACTTTGTACATTTTTAAAATGTATGCACATATTATCAAACAACAATTCATATTTGCATTATAAGTAATAAAGTTTGTTAAACATGTTTGTGGTTTTCACAGTAAAAAATAACTTTTTCTACTCAGATTTTATGGTTTTTTTTGTGATTTTAGGTCTATTGTGTTAATACAATATGTCAAAATGAAAAAATAACTGTACAGTCACACATGTGAGGTTGTGCTGAAAAAAATCACACCAAGTAAATAGTTTTAAGGTGAAATATAATGGCAAAATCAAAAACAACCAGTATACCCTGGAATATCGGATTTCATAACAAACCTAAATATCCCCGACGTTGCACCTTCAAACAGCCTCATTTGGCCATCAGTGAAAATGCTTCATAACCTCCCAGTTTTCTATAGGAACACATATTTCCTACGGGCACTGCACTAGTGTAATATAAATACCCTCATATCAAATCCATAGATAAAACATTTAAAAGGCAGACGTTCATTGCAAAGTTGTTCTTGTTTGCTTTGAATCTCCCAAACTCACCCCACAGAGCAGTGTCTATGTAATCATCAATTCATATAAATCTCAAATAATATGGTTTCTCATAATAAATGATCTTGTTGTCGCAGGAAAACATTTCTCCTTCTGTGATATTGATACAAGTGACTTGTAATTCGAGAAATTGAATTCAACGTAACGCATTAACAGAGAAATAATATGTGTGACCCACGACCCTTCAGGGCTTCAACAGTTCTTTCCCTGTTGGAACATGTACGTTTTGTTAAGGCGTTGCTCATTCTGTCAACCAGTGTTTCTGATGAAATACTTCGAGATATTGCTCAATACCAGGTCAAACTTCAGTAAAGCAGTAAACTGGCTGGTGCAGTGCAGGCCCACATTTTCCAAGAAATTGTTCAAAAATCTATTTTCTCAATGTTAATTAACGAACAAAAAAAGCGAGGGCAGTGCAGCACCTGACAATTTACAGCGCACATCATTACAAGTGTGTTAAAAATATCTAAAAAAAGGCAAAAAGTCATCGAGACATTTACTTGAATACTCAAGTCAAAGGATCTGAGTTTGAAAGCACCTGATAATCAATTTATAATTAAAACAAGAGGAACTTCAGTTTAAATCTTCTAAATATAAGGTTATTTCACTTGGTTATTTCTTCAGTTTGAACAGTATACTGTGTGTGTGTGTGTGTGCGTGTGTGTGTGTGTGTGTGTGTGCAGCCTTTCTAAAGTCGCTGAAGTTGATTGCACAATGTATCCTAAACCATGTGAAGCAACACCACCTGAAACTCTGCGATTTTCATTGTCGTAATCATACCCAGCACTCTGCTCAGAATAACAGTATGATTTTACTTGTGTAACGATGCATTTTCCAGGTAATCCAACAGTGTTTTAAAATTATTTCTTTTGATCAAGAAGAAGCAGAATCTTTTAAACCCATAAAATAACATTTAATCCTTCAGTTAATAACATGATGTTGGCAGGATAAAAAAAAGTGGTGATTTATTTTCATCACAAACACTCGGTGAGTTAAAGTTGCCGGTGACAAACGCTGTTTTTGGAGCAGAAATGTGAGGAAGAGTCGGGAGGACGGACGGCCCTGATACTGTTGTTGTTATGTTAGCTAGTGCTGCCGCTTAGCATGTAGCTACAGGCTGCGCATGTCATTGCAACGTTGCTCCGGAAATGCCCCCGGAAGTAATTGAAACTTTACATTCTTATCGTCCGTTCAAGGCCAGAAAATAAACAGTGACATAATCAATTATGGCACGTTGCCGCATCGATGCTGAATCGTGAATGCCCCGCATTGCAATGCATCGCCAAATCGATTATTGTTGACAACAATACTGCACACCAGTGTTTTTTACCTCTGCAGGACCTGTATTACTTTTTGTGAAAGTGCTGCAGCATCAAGACGCCCCGCCACTTCAAATGTTGGGAAACTTTCACGTACTTCTCCTTCATAATAGTACCTGATTACAAACGACATCTTTTCCTTCTTGCACCTGCCTCCAAACTGTCATGTCTGGGCATCCTAACACCTTCTTCAGTGGTTTGCAGTCAGCACCTCCAGAAGGATGATTCCACAAACCTGAGATTCCTGATGAAATTACAAAACTACAATTACAGTTTAAATTTAGATTAAAACTTTTTTAACTGCATCTAGTCGGCTTTGATTATATATAAACTGGCTCAAAACTCAGATAAAATTAAAAATCAATATTAAATCACTGATCACAACCAGAATATATCATTATTCCACTGAGTCTGAACTGTTCCATTTACTGTTTCATGTAAGTGACAATAAATATTACAATCTGATCATCCAAAGAGGATCAACACTACCAGATGAAGCTCAAATATTAAATATTCAATCATTGATCTCAGGTGTGAGGGAACTTCCTGAGATTTAACCATTCTGATTCTGCTTTTGCTTGCTGTCTTATATATCCACCATGATATAACAATGTTTAAGTTGTTGGGAAACTAAATACAAGTAAACTCATTATAAAGGAGTTCAGCCTGGAGGGGGTTCAGACCTCTTCCTGTGTGTCTGTACAACAAGAGGATATATGTGTGGAGGAGTTTAAGGAGCAGGTGGAGGATGTTTGAGATGTTGTGATGTACGAAGGAAGAAGACAGAACCGGAGCATGACCGGAGTCTGCAGACAAGTCCAGTCAGTTTTATCCATATAGGCCAAAGACAGTAATCACAATTGGCTCTGGAGTCTTTACAGTGTGCACAGTGTACGGCCTCCTCTGTCTTCAGACCCATCTTAAATACAGGTGAGCCAAGTGGAACAGATAATCCACACCTCCTCTGAAGACCCTGGCCCACTGCAGATACAGAAAGCACCACACTCTTATGTAATATAAATACCCTCATATCAAATCAATAGATGAAACATTTAAAAGGCAGATGTTCATAACAAAATTGTTATTGTTTACTATGAAACTCCCAAACCCACCACACAGAGCAGTGTCTATGTAGCCATCAATTCATATAAATCTGATAATATGGTTTCTCGTAAAAAATTATCTTGTTGTCGCAGGAAAACATTTCTTCTTCTGTGATATCGATACAAGTGACTTGTGATCTCGAGAGATCGAATTCAATGTAACGCATTAACAGAGTAATAATATGTGTGACTCACGACCCTTCAGGGCTCCAACAGTTCTTTCCCTGTTGGACCATTTGTAGGTTTTGTTAAGGCGTTGCTCGTTCTGTCAACCAGTGTTTCTGATGAAATACTTCGAGATATTTCTCAATACAGATAGATCATTTATTATGAGAAACCATATTATCAGATTTATATGAAGTGATGATTACATAGACTCTGCTCTGTGTGGTGGGTTTGGGAGTTTCATACTTTCTTTTTAAAAAAAAAGAAAGTTCATATTGTTTGCGTCAAAACTCGCAAATCCATCCCACAGAACAGTGTCTATGTGATCATGTATTCCTATAAATCTTATGATATCTTTTCTCATGATAAATGATCCTGTTGTCTCAGGAAAACATTTGTTATTCTGTGATACTGATACAAATAACTCAAACAAAATGTAACTCGCTGCCATAACGGAGACAAATAACATGTTCCACCCTGACCTTTCAGGGCTTCAGTCGCTCTCTTTCTTTAGGAGTTTTGTTAAGGTGTTGGTTGTTCTGTCAACCAGTGTTTCTAAAGAAATACTTTGAGATATTGCTCAATACCTGGTCAAGCTTCAGTAAACCAATACAATGTGTGGTGCAGTGCACACCCACATTTTCCCAAGAAAAATGAACAGACCTCTATTCATTGTTGTTGTCACACCACCATCCAGAAGTGCCATCAATAAGATTATTCAACTGCCGTCTATCAAGAAACACCTCAGAATAACAGTCACGTTTGCACTTTTGTGAAGATGATAATACAAAAGTGTTCTTAAATTGTCTTTTTCTTTCCTTCTTCAAGAAGTAGGAGAATCTTGTCAACCCATAAAAGAACATTTAATCCTTCAGTTAATCAGAAAAAATGTCATTCAGAATCACCACATTTGGAATCAGGGTTGTTTGTGTGTTTGATGTGAATAGATTAATACTATGTGTGTGGGTCATAAGTGATTATTGAGAGGAGATATTTTTGTGACTCTGTGCAACGTATTTTAGGAAAATCCTTCAGAGTCCTACGTCTGCAGACAAGTCCAGTCAGTTTTATCCATATAGGCCAAAAACAGTCCTCTCATTGGCTCTGGAGTCTTTACAGTGTGCACAGTGTACGACCCCCTCTGTCTTTAGACCGATCTTGAATACAGGTGAGCCAGGTGGCACAGGTAATCCACACCTCCTCTGAAGACCCTGGCCCACTGCAGATAAACCACCAAATTCTTATGTAACATAAATACCCTCATGTCAAATCAAATCAATAGATGAAACATTTAAAAGGCAGATGTTCATTACAAAGTTGTTATTGTTTACTTTGAAACTCCCAAATCCACCCCACAGAGCAGTGTCTATGTAACCATCAATTCATATAAATCTGATAATATGGTTTCTCATAATAAATAATCTTGTTGTCTCAGGAAAACATTTCTTCTTCTGTGATATTGCTACAAGTGACTTGTGATCTCGAGAAATCGAAATTCAATGCAACTCATTAACAGAGAAATAATATGTGTGACTCATGACCCTTCAGGGCTTCAACAGTTCTTTCCTTGTAGGACCTTTAACATTTGTAGGTTTTGTTAAGGCGTTGCTCGCTCTGTCAACCAGTGTTTCTAATGAAATACTTCGAGATATTGCTCAATACCTTGTCAAACTTCAGTAAAGCAGTAAATTGAGTGGTGCACTGCAGGCCCTATTTTCTGAATGTTAATTAACAAACAAAAAAAGCGAGGGCAGTGCAGCACCTGACAATTTACAGCACACATGGTTACAAGTGTGTCAGAAATATCTAAAAAAGGACAAAGTTGCTCATCAAGACATTTACTTGAATCAAGTCAAAGGATCTTACTTTGAAAGCACCAGATCATCTATTTATAATGAAAACAAGAGTTAATACTAGGTAATTTCTTCAGTATAGTATAGTGTGTGTGTGTGTGTGTGTGTGTGTGTGTGTGTGTGTGTGTGTGTGTGTGTGTGTCCAGCTGTTGTTAAGACGTTGATGTTGATTACGAAATGTATTTGGGAAACAGTGCCATCTGAAACTCTGAAGTGACATTTTCTCAAGAACAGACACAGACAGCTATTCATTGTGGTAATCACACCACCATCTAAATGTGCCATAAACTACATTCATCAACTGCCAGCAGCCAAAAACAGCTCAGAATAACAGTCGTGTTTTCAGCTGTGTGATGATGCATTTTCCTGCTAATTCAACAGTGTTTTTAAATTGTTTATTTGACTACAGAAGTAGGAGAATCTTGTCAACCCATAAAAGAACATTTAATTCTTCAATTAATCAGAAAGAATGTCATTCACAACAGTGACGGACTGGGAAACAAAAAACGGCCCTGGCATTTCACCCAACAGCAGGTGATAGTAAACGTAAATTCCCAGGCTATTAACAACTACACAACGATACATAAAACACATTAATAAATCATCAGAGGCAGCTGCTCCATAATAAAAACGTGTCTTACCATCACGCAGTCATCCATATCTATCTATATGCTCTCTGAGATTTCTCTCTTTTTCTCCGCTCTCCCCTTGTGTCGCTTGATGCCTCGATTCACTTTTTTGCTAGCTTAAACTCAGTCAACTTCCAACAACCACACTCAGACGGTCTACTTGATTCAGTCTTGAAATTCCCAGAAGGCATTGCTTCATTTTAACTTTTGCAAACAACTATTCAAATAAAAAAATGCAGGTAGATTTGTTTTATTTCAAACCATGCACATTTTTGAATATCTGAATAAGACATATTGCTACCAAAGAATGCAGAGAAGGTAACCATGACTGTGATATAGAGACTTGTATGTGGCCTATAAATACAGCTTAGCTTAGAAAGTTTTTTGGTGAAAAGAATTAGGAGAAATGTGGATTGCCGTTGGCATAGGAACATTATTGATTCTTGAAACTGCCGGTAAAAATGAGTTTGGGGCCGCTCTGTGATTGGTCAGTCGGCCCGCCAGCAGCCGCATCACCAGGCGGCCGCAGTGGCATTTCCCCACGTTGCCCAATAGCCAGTCTGTCCCTGGTTGCCAGCTATCGGTCTGGACATGGAACATCAGTCGATTATAAGCAAGTCCTGCAGCACCGGCCGCTCTGGTATTCTCCAGAACGTCCAGATCTCATCTGCACTCCACAGTTTTCATGACATGTACAGATAATCATAAGCAAAGGTGTTTCAATTACAGAGCATCATCTACGATAAGAAAAATATGCACTTGGATGTCATATTCATGGAAGTCCTGAGAGACAAGTGTACATTTTGGTTTAGTCTCACCACTTTTATCAACCTGTTTTCAGCCTCAACAAGCAGTTTCTGATTACACTGTTCTCACTGAATGCTTCCCTCTATGTCCTCCATGCTTGGTTGGGAATGCTGCCTGTAAGAATGCAAAGAACATGCAAGGTCCGTCTGGACTGATGCAAAGGTTTTGCAAAACAAAAAAGGTTTCTTTGTCAGGAGTGAAATACGCAATCCTTCTCCATTTATAAAACAAATCATTGCAGATTGAAAGACAAACTTGCTGGTCAGGGCATTATTATGTTTTTGACAGACCTGTAACCTGAACTGAGGTTAAAGTTGTGAATAAAAACGTCACCCAGACCTTGTTTGCCTATTTAGTGTCTAAATTGACAAAAAAATCAGAATTGTAAATACAAACATGTTATAACACAATCATAAGCATTATTTTTCAGAGGTGTAATGAGTGTTTTAAAGGAGACTAACAGCACAACAGATCAATACTGTGTGTATGGGTCATAAGTGATTATTAAGAGGAGATATTTTACTATGCAGCATTTTTTAGGAAAATCCTTCAGACTCCCACGACTTGGGTCAGATGTAATGGTTGATTTAAAGATGTTATGTTGTTATGTAGTAATCAAATCGAGTACTCAAATAATATGTAACTCATTATCAGGATAAAACTGAGAAATAACAGTTTGACCCTGACCATTCAGGGCTTCAGTAGTTCTTTCCCTGTAGGAACTAACCCCTTTCTAACTAAATGCTTTAAGATATTGCTTAATAACTGGTCAAACTTCAGTAGACCCACATTTTCCCAATAAAATGTTCAAAAATCAATTTTCTAAGTGTTAATTAATGACAAAATAAGAGGAATTCAATTGCGAGGGCAGTGCATCACATGCACTTTGAAAGCACCAGAAAATCTATAATTAAAGCAAGAGTGTTTGTGTGTGCGTGTGTGTGTATGTGTGTGTGTGTGTGTGTGTGTGTGTGTGTGTGTGTGTGTGTGTGTGTGTGTGTGTGTGTGTGTGTGTGTGTGCAGCCTTTCTAAAGTTGTTGAAGTTGATTGCACAATGCATCATAAACCACGTGAAGCAACGCCACCTGAAACTCTTATCTGTGATCTGGCATTTTCTCCAGAATAGCCACAGGCACATTGAATGTCATGATCATACCCAGCATCTTGAAGTGCCATCAGTGATCAGTCATTTTTTATTTTTTTCTTTCACTCAAGAAGAAGGAGAATCTTGTAAACCCACAAAAGAACATTTAATACTTCAGTTAATCAGAACAATGGGCCTCATTCATGAACCGTTCTTACAAACAAATTTGTTCTTAAGTCCCACTTACGAAGATTTTACGAAGATTGTGGCATTCATGAATTTTATCTTATCCAGGATTTATTCTTAGGTAAGAACAAATCCTACGAACACTCAGAACTACTCTTACACACATTTCAGTGCCAACATGTTGGCATGGTTGTGTTTTCTTCTCTTGTGCAGTTCAATAAAATACAATATTACAGTGATAATTCTGTCATACTTATTTATTTATTCATTCAATTTATATTTTTGGTAATTTACAGAGAATTTTAAATTTCAAAACAAATTAAATGTGCCAATGATTTAACATTTAACATGTTTCGGCCTGGACTTGTCTGATGAAGTAATAAAAGTGAATGCTTCTCTGCACCTTTAATGTCGTCTGAGTGGTTTAACACATGCAACAGAAAAACTCTGCATATCGCTCTTCACCTGCTGCTAGGACCAGGAGTTTATTCTGTTAACAGAATACATGTTGTGTGGCTGATGGTGACGTTTTCAGAGACTAAAAATACATTCATGTTATAAACTTTATACAGCATATTGGTAGTTATTGCATATTGAGATTGGACTAAGTTAATCCGCAGATTGAAGTTTTGAGCAACACAAAAATTTATGGTAAGTGGGACCTGTCAGTCACTGTGAAATCCTACTCAGTCAGATTTAAGATGTTTTTTTTCATTTATGAATATAAAAATGTAACAAGAAGGCAAGTTCTGGATCAAAGGTAGAAACATTTTCCACTCTACCGCAGTTGCAATTTTCAAAAAGTTGACAGAATTAGAATGAATTGTGTCAGTGTTGTGTTAATGTCGTTTCAAGACTGGACAGATGAGGCCCAAATCTAGCACCATGGCTGCCCAGTTGTGGCCTGTAGACAACCCATCAACAGTGTTGGCATATTGTAGCAGGGTATATGTCATCAATTAATGAGAGAACACTGAACTACAGCAATGCCAAATACGTGATTTTCATCATTCTGTCGTCTTTCCACCAGAAAGTATAGTAACAACTGTGTGATCATTTGGGGGGCAGCAGTGAACTGTAATGTTTTATGCAGACGGGTGTTTCTCTTTTTTTCGCCTCCTCCCCTCATTAATATAAACGGTGTGGACAAAATAATAGACACCTGTCACTAAAATGACCGTACAGATAAATCTACACCTCTCTGAAACAGTGACAACAAAACACTGAACATTTCCTCCTTCATGAAGGTAGAATGACTTACAGGACTGTTGTGCCAGGTGGCACAGGTAATCCACACCTCCTCTGAAGATCCTGGCCCACTGCAGACACAGAAACCACCACATATTTATGTAGTACAAATACCCTCATATCAAATCAAAAGATGAAACATTTGAAAGGCAGAAGTTCATTACAAAGTTCAAGTTGTTTACTTTGAAACTCCCAAACTCACCCCACAGAGCAGTGTCTATGGAATCATCAATTCATATAAATTTGATAATATGTTTTCTCATAGTAAATGATCTTGTTATCTCAGGAAAACATTTCTTCTTCTGTGATATTGATGCAAGTAACTTGTGAACTTGTGAGAAATCGAATTAAATGTAACTAGTTAGCACAGAAATAATATGTGTGACTCATGAACCTTCAGGGCTCCAACAGTTCTTTCCCTGTAGGAACTTCTTTTTGTTAAGGCGTTGGTCGTTCTGTCAACCAGTGTTTCTGATGAAATACTTTGTGATAGTGCTCAATACCTGGTCAAACTTCAGTAAAGCAGTAAACTTGCTGGTGCAGTGCAGGCGCACATTTTCCAAAGAAAATCGATTTCATAGGTGTTAATTAATAACATGATGCTAACAGGACGAACAACATCGAACTCGTGTTCCAGTCAAGTCAAAGGATCTTACTTTAAAAGCACCTGATAATCTATTTATAATTTAAACAAGAGGAACTTCAGTTTAAATCTAAATATAAGGTTATTTCACTTGGTTATTTCCTCAGTCTGAATAGTATACTGTGTATGTGTGTGTGTGTGTGTGTGTGTGTGTGTGTGTGTGTGTGTGTGTGTGCGTGAGTGCGTGCATGCGTGCGTGCATGTGTGCGTGCGTGCGTCTGACTTTTGTTAAGACGTTGATGTTGATTACGAAATGTATCTTAAACCATGTGAAACAATGCCACCTGAAACGCTGAGGTGACATTTTCTCAAGAATAGCCACAGACAGCTGTTCATGTGTCGCCAAGAACAACAATCAACTGCTAACAGCCAAAAACAGCACACAGGCTACAGGTGAGCCAGGTGGCACAGGTAATCCACACCTCCTCTGAAGACCCTGGCCTTCACTCCACCTACAGTATAGAGACCCTGGAACACAATGTGATGCAGGCAGAGTCACTGCAGATACAGAAACCACCACATATAAATACCCTCATATCAAATCAATAGATGCAACATTGTTACTGTTTACTCCCAAACTCACCCCACACAGCAGTGTCTGTGTAATACTCAATTGATATAAATCTGATAATATGGTTTCTCATAATAAATGATCTTGTTATCTCAGGAAAACATTTCTTCTTCTGTGATATTGATACAAGTAACTTGTGATATGGAGAAATCAATTAAATGTAACTAGTTAGCACAGAAATAATATGTGTGACCCATGACCCTTCAGGGTTTCAACAGTTCTTTCCCTGTAGGAACATTTATAGGTTTTGTTAAGGCGTTGCTCGTTCTGTCAACCAGTGTTTCTGATTAAATACTTTGTGATATTGCTCAACACCTGGTCAAACTTCAGTAAAGCAGTAAACTGGTTGGTGCAGTGCAGGCCCCCATTTTCCAAAGAAAATCGACTTTATAGGTGTTAATTAACAACATGATGTTGACAGGACGAAAAACGTCTTTCTTTTATTTAATGACTGGATACAGGTTTGTCCCTATCATAACACGTTTGTTAGAAATATCTCAAAAAAGACAAAATCTCAGCAAGACATATACTAGAATCAAGTCAAAGGATCTTACTTTAAAAGCTCCAGATAATCAATTTATGATTGAAACAAGAGGATCTTCAGTTTAAATCTAAACATAAGGTTATTTCACTTGGTTATTTCCTCAGTTTGAACAGTATACTCTGTGTGTCTGTGCGTGCGTGCGTGTATGTGTGTATGTTTGTTCAGCCTTTGTTAAGACGCTGAGGTTTTGATTGCACTTTGTATCTTAAACTATGTGAAACCACGCCACCTGAAACTCTGAACTGATGCTTTCCCAGGAAAAGGTCTTTTATTGTGATAAGCACACCCAGCATCCAAATGTGCCATCAAGTACATCAATCAACTACAAACAGCCAAAAACAGCTCAGAATAACAGTCATGTTTTCAGCTGTGTGATGATGCATTTTCCAGCTAATCCAACAGTGTTTTTAATTGTTTATTTGGCTACAGAAGTAGGAGAATCTTGCTAACCCATAAAAGAACATTTAATCCTTCAGTTAATCAGAAAAAATGTCCTTCAGAATCACCAAATTTGGAATTAGGATTGTATTTGTGTTTGATTTTAAGAGATTAATACTATGTGTATGGGTCATGATATTGAGAGAAGATATTTTTGTGACTCTGTGCAATGTCTTTTTGGAAAATCCTTCAGACTCTTACGACTCGGGTCAGATTTATGGGTTGATTTAAGGATGTTATGCTGTTATGTACGTTCTCTACTGCCTCGTCTCAGTGTCTTCACTCTGTGGACAGACTCAATGAGACGAGGCACTTTAATGTCATGAAAGTGACAATAAATATAAAAATCTGATGGTCCAAAGATGATCAGCACTTTAATTTTGGACACTACATAGATTCAACTCCCTCAGGTCCATCTGCCAATTTTGTGCACAAAATGTCACAAATGCTACTTTGGTTCATAGTAAAGTACAACAGACCGCTGTAATTAAGTAACAGACACATATTTTCATAACTTAGCAAGTAGTCCAACTTCCTCTCTGATTTTCTCCAAGCACTCTGCTTTATTGTCCGGTCTCTGTATGCGTGTACAGCGGTATGGTGGCACAGAGCTCAGGGAGCGGACCGGAGCGCTGCTATCGGTGCTGCAGCCCCGGCTCGGGACGACACAACAAGCGAGAAAAGCCTGCTGTTGTACTGTTGTGCTAACTGGGGCTAATGCTCCGTGCTCGGCGCCCCGAAGCTCGTTAGCTCCGTACTATACTACCACACTCCATACGCATATAGAGACCGGAGCTCAGGAGCTCCGCGACAGAACCAGATACACAGAGACTTGGACAAAACAGGAGAGAGCCTGGAAAAAAGTCCGGACGAAGTTGGACTCTGTGTTGCCCAGAGACAGCCGGCACACGGGTCCTAAAATGGCAGCAACCATCCGCTGCATTGTCAACATCCGCTGCCGTTTACTTCCGTTTTGGTCACTTCCGTTGTGGGTCACTTCCGTTGTGGCTTTTGTATTTGTTTTGTGGCTTTTGTATTCGTGTTGTGACTTTTGTATTTGTGTTGTGGCTTTTGTATTCGTGTTGTGACTTTTGTATTTGTGTTGTGACTTTTCCATTTGTGTTGTGGCTTTTGTATTCGTGTTGTGACGTTTGTATTTGTGTTGTGGCTTTTGTACTCGTGTTGTGACTTTTGTATTTGTGTTGTGGCTTTTGTATTTGTGTTGTGACTTTTCCATTTGTGTTGTGGCTTTTGTATTTGTGTTGTGGCTTTTGTATTCGTGTTGTGACTTTTGTATTTGTGTTGTGGCTTTTGTATTCGTGTTGT
>CAEMYA010001353.1:0-12176 GCA_903131615.1 Diplodus sargus
GGCGGCATTCCCCGACGCGTGTGGACTGCGAGGGCCCGTTCATCACTGCTTGCAGTTTTAATTATTATTATTTTTCTTCTCACAAAATGATTGCATTTTTTAGTGCCTGAACATACCCCAAAACTCACCAAACTTGGAATATAAGTCACACCTGGCGAAAAATTTTATAATCTATTGTCGTCCTGAATTTCCACCACTAGGTGGCGCTACACGCAAGGAAAGTGTGTTTTGGCTTATAACTCCCATATACTTTGTCGCACATTCAAAAACTTTCCATCCACTCGTTCAGTGAGTTCTGATGAATCTCGTGGTATAGGCCCATTTCTGCCGACGTTTTTTTTGCTAGTTCGCGAAATGTCGCAAACCTACTTTTTCGAACTCCTCCCAGGCAATTTCACCGATTTGCACGAAACTTGGCACACAGCATGACATGAAACTCACATTACTACTTCCCCATGGGCCCCTGACGGTCTATGCAAAATTTCAGGCGATGACCACAAGGTGGCGCCCTTTAAATTGAAGTATTTTATATCTCCAAATTGGTTCCTCGGATTGACACAAAACTTTGTATAGTTATTGTCAGTGCCCTCCTGAAGAGAGCTTATGAAGGGTTTACCAATTCGACACTTGATGGCACTGTGGTGCCAGTTTAATTTCATATTTGGCACTGTGCCCACACCATAACACTCATGGAAATGAAATTCATAGGGGTGGTCTAGAATGGCCCCTGTAACTCACACACCCAAAATGACCAGCAGGTGGCGCTATTTTCCACGTGAAAGCGTTTTTGGCCATAATTCCCACATATTATGTAGCGCACTGTTAAACCTTATATCTGTGTGTTCCCTGAATTCAGCTGAATGATGTGGTGTTGGCCACGCCCACTTATGCGGTAACTTTCCATTTGAAAAATAGCGACAAAGGAAAATCCTGCTTTTTCGAACTCCTCCTACACGATTTGACTGATTTGCACCAACCCTTGCATGTAGCATCTGTGGACCGTCCTGACAAAAAGTTATCAAAAGAATTTTGATAGTCCATAAAACGCCCAAAATATAAAACAACAAACTCCTGCATATTGTGTTGAAAACAGACAATCTTGCATATCTTTACAAAGTATTGTCTGGCTATCACATAAATGTTCATAATTGTGTTCCATGGCCTAATGATGGTCTGTGTAAAATTTGGTGCAAATCAGCCAATAGATGGCACTCTGGTCGCAGTCTAATTATTGTGAATGGAAAGTAAACCTCTTCTTGTGCTTCATACTTTAAGCTACAGACACCATTCCACCTTTAAAAGAGTCAGAAGACCTTGAACTATTGGGCACGTATTCAGCTTTTTAAAATCTTGTACGGTTTTGAAATCATCACAGTTTTAGTTTTTAGGATTTTTAGGCCATCTTCCGATTCTATAATGGGTGTGTATTGCATGAGCTTGAATGAGTGACATCATCGCTAGAGTGGAGAGCAGTTAGAAAAAAATATTTTGGCCATAACCATTACATTTCTTTCCAAAAATGGCAGGAGTTTGGGAGGCGTTTTCCCATTCATTCTTATGGAGACATTTTCTACTTTGCCTATGCTACTACTCCAGCATATGTGCAGCCACAGAAACTATAAAAACGCTCTTCAGGTAAAAGTGCAACAGCACCCTCTACTGGTGCAAAGACAACTAGCAGTGAACAAGTCAGGACATGCTCAGTCACACTGAAATGCAGCAGACGAGTCAGTGAGCAGACCCTGTGAAGCTGCATAGACTTTCTGTATGTTTCCCTAATGATGTGTGCATTCTTGTGGAAATGTAAGTGGTTTCTGCTTGTAGTTATGGATAATTTGATCACTATTGCAGTTTGTGTTATTTTACATGGAAATATGTTGTGTGAGTTTGAGTTAGCTCAGTAGCCTGTGTCTCAGTAGTAGTTAGCTGCACTTTGCTTGCACTGCAGCTACATTTGGATTGTGAGGACTTGATGATGAATATTTCGTTTGTAACGCTGATTTTGCAACTCAGTCTTTGGTGTGATTGTGACCGCACTTATTAGTTTAGAGTTTAAAGGTCGAATTATTTGCTGTGGTTAACAGTCAGTCTATAAAGCTGTCATGCTATTTAGCAGTCTATAGGGTCAAACACAGTACTCTCTCATTATTTGTTGTTTATGTAGATTGCAGGGAGTTCTTCTGATTTCAGCATGCATTGTTTAATACCGGCAGGAGGAGCAGCCCACCAAATCATAGGAAAAACGTCCTCATCGGAAGGTGTTGAGTTGACAAGCCCGGCGGCAGCATGCGTCAACAGCAGCATGCCCCGTGGACTGCAAGGGCCCGTTCATCGCTGCTTGCAGCTTTAATTTGTTTTTGTTTTCAGTGTTAGAGGGGCTTTGAAAAGTTCATGAATTGTAATGTATTGAAGGGCTAAGACTTATGTGTTTTTTATAATATTGTTTTCACATTTCTCTCCCTAACTAACTGCCAAAGTGAGGCACCTGGGCAGGGACTTTAGTTTATATTCACTAGTGCATTGCCCGTAGGAAGTAAGTATTCCTATAGAAAAGTGGGAGGTTAAGTCGCGGATGGCCAAATGAGGCTGTTTGAAGGTGGGACGTCAGGGATATAATTGGCCATTTTTGACTACTTTTGATTTTACCATTATATTTCACCTTAAAAAATATTTACCTTGCCTTGTTTGCTGTCATTACACAACCTCACACGTGTGACTTTACAGTTATTGTTTTATTTTGACATACTGTATTAACACAATGGACCACGTAAAATCCGAGTAGGAAAATTTAGATTTTTTACTGTGAAAACCACAAATATGTTTAACGAACCATTTTTATTATTTGTAATGCAAATATAAATTGTTGTTTGCTTAATTTGAGCATAAGTTTTTGAAATTTACAAAGTCATTATGTAACTAATTACATTTAAATGCAGGCAATGTCTCAGCTCCTTCCAGCTGCACTGCCTGCTCCACATTCAGCTGTCTTCTCGTTGTTTTGACTCACAACACAAAAGAACGACTACACTACACACTAAACACACTACACCAAACACTACATAACACACTAACTATACAGTCCAAACATGCTTTATGTCACAAATCTCTCAACCCTCAAAACTCGCCATCTATATCACCGTCACTACTGCTGCCAGTCTTCTGCCGCCGTTCCCCCCACATCACACATCTCCCCCTGTTTCTCAGCAACCAAATCACGTGTTTTGCCATATAATTTTGTGATTGGTTGGTGCGGTGCCTTTTTCCACCAATAGGAACGTGTTTTTTTGCTTGCAAACACTTCCTGCTTGCAGACACTTTTGTGACAAAAGCCCGTTTTTACCGTTTCTTCCTGCACCAGACACAAAGCAAACGTGACGGCAATCCGGTTTTGGACGTGCCGGCACATCCGTCGACTCAGGAGGTGGGGCGTCCTCACGTGTCCGGATCTCCTCAGACGGGAACAGACTCGGTCCGGACTTGTTCAGTCTCATTAATCCACAACAGTCAGTTTAGATGCACAGAACAGAACGGGACCGATCCACCGGGAAAATCCCGGTCCAGCTCGCGCCGCTGCAGGTATAAATTCCGCTTGTTTCTTAAGGTGTGTTGTGAGGATGGGCTCTGCAGTGATTGGCTCTGGTGCGCACTTGGCTATGGTGGCTATGATTGACAATGCTAGCTGTTGTGTATTTTGGGATATAATAGGACCCGTAGTTGGCATGCACCCGGTGCATGATGGGTAACCTTCACCTTTGTTGTTGTTGTCAGAGTAGCCATGTGCTAGTACGTGATGCCGCTATCAATAAACCTTCATCATGACGTCGTGGTCAGATAAATCATTGTTATATTTAGTAGAGGCTTTTCAAAAGGCAAAGGATTCACTGACTGCATCAGAGGTGCTAACCCACTTCAATCCTTCGTTTCCAATTCAGCTTGCCTGTGATGCTTCTCCTTATGGGGTGGGGGCAGTGATTTCCCACGTACTGCCAAACGGCGAGGAAAAGCCAATTGCTTTCGCATCAAGAACATTAAACAAGGCTGAGACCAATTATGCTCAGCTGGAACGAGAGGCTCTGAGCATTGTATTTGGTGTTAGAAAATTTCACCAGTACTTGTATGGTCGGAAGTTTACACTTTTAACTTACCACCGACCTCTCACGACCATTCTTGGACCTTATACTGGGATTCCATCTCTTGCTGCATCTCGCCTTCAGAGGTGGGCGTTGATATTGTCAGGACATTCGTATGACATAAAGTATCGCAAGTCAGAGTCTCATTGCAACGCAGATGGATTATCCAGGTTACCTCTTCCTGTTAAGAAACCTGACTCGGACACTGTTGAGATCCTCTACTTCAGGGAGGTAGAGAAAGCACCTGAAAAGGCGACCAGAAATGACCCTGTGTTGTCAGCAGTGATGGACTTGATCGTTAAGGGTCTTCCTGCAGATGAGGATGCAAACTTGAAGCCCTTCCTTGGAAGGCGGGCGGAGCTTTCTGTTCAGTCGGGATGTTTGCTGTGGGGGAGGAGAGTTATTATTCCCCTGTCACTTCAAACAAAAGTGTTACAGCAACTTCATGCAGGACACAGTGGAATAGTGAGAATGAAGGAAATAGCAAGAAGCTATTTTTGGTGGCCAAATATGGACAAACAGATTGAAGAGATAGCTAAAAGCTGTTCATCGTGTCACAAGTTCCGAAACAACCCGCCACTAGCTCCTCTCCATCCCTGGGAGTACCCACAGGAGCCATGGCATCATGTGCACATTGACTTTACAGGTCCATATGAGGACAGAATGTTTCTTGTTGCTGTTGATGCGCACAGCAAATGGCCTGAAGTGACTATCATGAAATCAGCCACCACAGAGAAGACCATAGAAGCACTAGGAGAAATGTTCAGTAGGTTTGGATCTCTTAAACAGCTAGTCTCTGACAATGGACCTCAACTGGTTTCACAGGAAATGGAGGCTTTTCTGCAGGCTAATGGAGTGCAGCACATTACATCAGCTCCATACCATCTGGCAACAAATGGCCTTGCAGAAAGGTTTGTTCAGACAATGAAACACGCACTGAAAACATCACAAGGTCGAGGAACGCTGCATCAGAGACTGCACAAATTTCTGCTTAACTACCGTAACAGTCCACATGCAACCACAAAGACATCTCCAGCCAACATGATGTTTAACCCTTAAACAGGCAGGAGTGGAAAATAAGTAGCAAAAAATCATTTAATGTTATCACTCATCTCTTTAGGCCCAAAGAAAAATATTTCCACAATTAAAATATATATATATTCAATATTTTGGATTTTATGAGTTGTCTCTCCCAGGATACGTTGCCCTATTAAGGTCTAAACAGAGCCCAAATGATATACATATTATTGTTCCGTTTGATGAAGATGAATTATGCATTGTTATATTCCTTGGTCATTTACATCGCACATAGCACTTTTAAAGTTGATTTTATTCATTTTTACCAATCCGGTTTAGTAATTTCATAACAAAGCACATCTCAAAAACATCTCAGAAAAAAGTGACACAAAAACAGAACATTTCAGGGTGAACATATTGAACATTTTGTGCACTGAAGATTACATAAAAACACAGCAATTTCATTTTCTCAAATGATGCATACACAACTGAACACTGGAGAATATTTTATGGGTCCAGGTTTTCCATATTGGCGGGAACTCTATGAACAATTTTCCTAATTTCCTGTCGATATTTCATTTTTTATTTTTTATGGAAAACTTGGAAGCAGTTGCGTGGGTTTTTCCCGGTGACGATGCACAGACGAACACCACATTTTGTGCAGTAGATTGTTGTCTGTCCTTCTGGGCAAAGTCTGCACCTTCCCTTGTCTGCGAAAGCTGGGAAGTGATCCACTTGATCATAGCGGACATCAACCATGGGTCTTGGGGTTGTTGGCCTTTGTATGCATGTGATGGGGCTGTGCACAATCTCCTCCCCTCCTTTGGAAGGCCTGCCCTTCTTCTTTCCACTGTGGATAAGGGCATCTGCAACCTCCAGCCTGAATGCCTTGAGCTTTTTGTGCTTTTGCACACCAATGCTTTTGGCATCTCGGCGATACAGCAGCCATCCATTGTTGATGGCTATATCAGCCATTTGCCAAAAGAGGCCCAGGTACCACCGGTGGGACTTTGCAGGGGTGCGGTACAAGGCCACCATCATGTCGGCAAGGTCAACTCCTCCCATGTGGACATTGTATTGTGACACAATGTTTGGACAGGGAACAGCAACTGTTCTTCTCTCCTGTCTGGAGAAACGCCTGACTTCCTTGAGAGGGCTGATTGCAGCACAGGAGCGAGCTAAGGTGACAACTTTGTTGTCAGACCATTTTACAACAGCCACTTCTGCCTCATTATCCACCCTGTAGTCGTAGCTGCCCCTTCCTTGCCTCAGCAGAGCACGGTCATCCTCAAGTGTGCATCCTTTAAGCCTGTTCTTGCGGATGGTTCCCAGACTGCGCAAACCAAGGGACTCCTTCAGATGCACAATGAGTGGGAGGGAGGTGAAAAAATGGTCAAAGTAGACAACACACTCTAATGGGTTCTTGATGGTCTTGCAGAGATGAATGACAACATTAGCTCCAACTCCAAGTTCTTTGGCTGGACCCTGGTCTGTGCCAAATGTGCTTTTTCCAGTGTATGTCAGGAAGTCATAAACTATCCCAGAAACACCTGCTTGAACAAAGATCTTGAAGCCCCAATGGTGAGGTTTGCTCGGGAGATACTGTCGGAGAGACCCAGCCTTTTTTCCCTTGTAAGGGACCATCATTTCGTCTATTGAGAACTTGTTCTCACTCTCAATTTCCAGACACTTCTTTCTTATGTGCTCCAGTACTGGTGTCACTTTGTAGAGCCGATCTTGGGTTGGGTCTGATTTCTGATTATCTTGAAAGTGGATGAATCGTGAGAGGCATTTAAACCTTTTTACTGACATCACATTGGCTATTTTGGCATAACGTGTGCCTTCTGCCCAATAATCATCCATGGATGGCATTCTCACCACTCCCATGATTAGCTTAATGCCAACAAATGACTTGATCTCATCCACAGTGGTGTTAATGCTGGCTCCAATTAATTGACAGCTGTAGAGATTTGTCTGTTCAGCAATATTTTGGAACAGATCGTCATCAAAGAATCGGGCAAAGCAACTACGTGGAGAAGACAGCTCATCAGGTGTGCTGAATTCACTGGCAGCTGCTGTTGATTGGTGCTCAAACCCTTTCTTACGCCAGCTGTAAAAAACAAGCAAATATTTATATATATATATATATATATATATATATAAATACATAAATGTGTTATGTTATTTGTACAAAGTGGTATTATAAGCAAGTATGGACTGAATTTAACTCTCTGCGGTCTGGGGTATAATTTGACTATTTTTGACTTTGCCATTATATTTTACCTTAAAAAAAACTATTTACCTTGCCTTGCTTGGTGTCATTATTTTCAGCACAAGCTCACATGTGTGACTGTACAGTTAGTTTTTCCTTCTGACATACTATATTAACACTATGGACCTAAAATCACAAAAGAAAAAAGAAAAATACAACTAGGAAAAAGTTTGATTTTTTTACAGTGAAAACCACAAATATGTTTCTATTACTTATTATGCAAATATAAATTGTTGTTTGCTAAATGTGTGCATACATTTCTGAAATTTACAAAGTTATATGTAACTATTAACATTTAAATGCAGGCAATGCCTCAAGTTCAGGTCTCCCTCAGCTACTTCCAGCTCAATGTAGAGCTGCAGTGCCTGAGCCACATTCAGCAGTCTACTGATTAATTTGACTCACAAAACAAAAACAAATGACTCCACTACACGCTAAACACACTACACATAACACTACATAACACACTAAATATACACTCCAAACACGCTATATTTCATAAATCTCTCAACTCTCAAAACTTGCTCTCTCTATCGCTGTCTCTGTCACTGTCAGAGTTGTTCCTCAGCAACCCAATCACGTGGTTGCTATATAATTTTGTGATTGGTTGGTGTTGTGCCTTTTTCCACCAATAGAAGAGGGCGTTTTTCTTTTTTTTTTTTTTTTGCTTGCAAACACTTCCTGCTTGTGGACACTTTCGTGAGAGAAACACGTTTTTATCGTCTCTTCCTGCACCAAATGTGCAGCAAATGTGACGGCAACGTTAGCGAAAAACGTGACGTACATTATTTGTAGTGAATATGGTTTTACTTGGCCTATCAACACAATTTAAAAACTGGTGTATAGTTTGAGGCTGCTCCAACACACAAGTCGGAACCGAGACTCACTGAGGCTCCGTCTCGCTGCTACGTCATCATAAATTGGTCACGTGATTTTGACGCGCCGGCAAGTCATTCATTTCATAAGGTTAGCTGCTTAGTGGCATGCTACTTTCAATAAATATCACAAGCATAAGAGGAAGGTTTCTGTTTTTTCACCTTACATCAACTACTACATACATACATTAATATGGATTGCACATATAAGTGTCCCTAAATAAAACTACTGTCACCTGAATCCCTTGGCTCGTTTGGACTCTGTACTGCGATCCATCTCTTCATCCTCCTCATCAGAACTGCCTTCATTCACTGCCTCTATCTCATGCTGGCTGAAAATTATTTCCTGATCTTCATCACTGTTTGACTCAGAGTCAGAAGAACTTGCAGGGATCTCCTCTATCACTCTCATCCCTGTGCTTTCCTTTCTTTTTCCATAAAAGGATCTAGCCGAGATGCCCTGCTTGAAAATAAATAGATTTTTTTTATATAAAATACAGTTATACTGTTGTAATGGGCACAGCTGTGCATGATAATATATGGTACTGCAGTAATTATTAACATGCCTTCCAGTTTAAAACAAAAATTTGAATAATGCACATTGACCAAATTTCTGATCAGGCTGACGAAACGATGAAAGATAGCCTGAATCAAATCATGTGATCTAGATGCTAATACCAGACAAGACTTTTGATAAATGCTAACTTGATTAGTGAAAACATCCCAGCACACCCCCTACAGGATGTTAAAGAGTGTGTATCTCCTGGTGCACGTTGCCTGTTTAAGGGTTAAGAGAGATCTGCGCACTACCTTTGATCTTTTAAAACCCTCAACCTTGAAGGACACCGTGCAAAAACAACAAGAGAAACAAATTATGTACAGGGGTCAACAGGTCAAGGACAGAGTTTTCAGCTCCGGTGAGTCTGTGCTGGCCAAGAACTACCGAGGCGAACCTAAGTGGGTTCCTGCAACTGTTATCGCACAAACTGGACCAGTTTCATATACAGTACAAGCTGCTGATAGTGTTTGGAGAAGGCATGTGGATCAACTCCTACAGACCGCACCACTGTCCGTAGAACGGTCTTTTGAAGATTCTAAGGATGCACCCATCAACCCATCAGTTCATCCACCAGTGCAAGTAAAGAACTCCACCACATCAGGGACAATGGTTCCAGCTGTAGACCTGACTGGAAAAGAGACAGAGACATCTTCTGTTGCATCAGTGCCAGAAGCAGACGCTCCACCAGATAACACAGAGACTGATGTTTCCACAGACCGCCGATACCCCGATTAGAGAGCAGCAGCCTCCTGTTCGACTGAGTTATTAGATAGTACCTGACCCAAGTTAACAGACAGAATAATCCCCATGGGTCATGGTGGGGGGGTTGAGGTAGTCTACCCTCACTCCCAAGTTAGCCCAATTTAAAAAAGAAAAAAAAAGAAAAAAAAAGAAGAAGGAATTATTTAAACAGAAGTTGTTGTTGTTACCATATGCAGTTAGTTGGACAGATGACAGATGTTTGTGATATTGTTACTGTCATGTTACAGTGAAGACAGAAGAATTTGAGAAGACACTCACATGTGTTCCTGTAGTACATCCTTTGTAAGAGGGGAGGAGATGTTGTGTATTTTGGGTTATAATAGGACCCGTAGTTGGCATGCACCCGGTGCATGATGGGTAACCTTCACCTTTGTTGTTGTTGTCAGAGTAGCCATGTGCTAGTACATGATGCCGCTATCAATAAACCTTTATCATGACGTCGTGGTCAGATAAATCATTGTTATATTTAGTAACACAACGGTGAAAGATATAACACCAGCGTAATGCTTAAATCATTTATGAAATCATTTGTTAACGGTATCATTGTAGTCCAAACAAAGCCGACGTTGCACACCGTTAAACCACGCAGCAGGCATGTTGAAAATCTCAGTTCAGTCTGATCCTGATTGGCAGAGATATTTAAGGCACACACAGGCAGACAGACAGGGATTTCTTGCTTTTATAGAGATAATGTCAAAATGCTTGTTCATACAGTAGTTCTTTTTTTTGTCTAATTGTGCCTTTTGGAAAAGCAATAAACACATTGACATTTAATTCTGAAATGATACATTTGCCCTCCATTTTCTTTCCCGTACCATAAAGAAACAAAAATACTTGGGATTCCCTGGTCTTTTATGAAATATCTCTATTTGAAGGTAAGCAATGCCACTTTTATAGAATTGCTTATTTTAATTTATAATGGAAAATGAATGTCTACATTAAACAAATGTTAAGAACTGCATCAAATTGCATCATATAGAATCACATCGAATCAAACCAAATCGTTCCATATCTAAAATGTATCACCCCATGTATGTAGATGCATATGGAATCGTCTTATGAGGGAGAGATGCACACCCCTAGTGTGTGTGTGTGTGTGTGTGTGTACACTTTACGCTTGCTACCTAGATCCATCTAGTGCTAGACTTAAATAGACAACATGTACTTCCAGCCACTAGGGGACTCTCTATCAAAACCCCCCAAAAATTTGCGGAGCCTAGAGTGGAGGGCTTGGCAGAGCGGGGTACAAGAGCCGCTGCCCCACATGCTTTGTGCAGGCTAGAGAGCCTAGATTAGAGCTAGACCCTCTGGAGAATAAACACCTGGAGTCACTCCGAATTCTCCTCTGATCCAGAACCGTTGACTGACCGGAGGAGAGCTGAGAGATTACTTTTAACTTTTGCCAGCTGAAGCTGGATGGTAAATTAGAAGAGAGAAAGTAAAGTCTTTGGTGAGTAGGCTACTGCATTCACAGAGAGCTGTCCTGAATTCAACCACACAGACACACTCTCACACTCTCGGTGTGTGCCGTTGCTCACTCAAATTAGATTATGGCAGTGTATGATGAAGTCAGTTTGGCGGTTTGGGGCAGATAACACTGCATGATTAACTAAAAAACAAATGCACTTCACTGCTGATGTAAACACCACTAAACAACCACCACTGGCTTAAATTCAGTCTCGGTTGCTGACTTCCCCGACCTGGAAGTAGTGACGGCAGACGAATGATGAAAGATGAAACAAACACTTATTGCAGAAATGAGGACTGCAGATTTTGTCCTCCATCTTTTGACACTGTTGTAACTCTATCAATGCGTGTATGGCACATGAGTGCTCAGATTATATCAAGCACAAGTCAGCTTTACCCTGACCTGTGTTTATTGGATAATGATCTTTTTTGAGCAGGAAAAACCTACAATATTCATATTCATTTACATTTACAGAATGTTGCTGAACAGGGCCCGTATTCACAAAGAATCTTAAGGCTAAAAGTAGCTCCTAACAGGCGAATTTAGGAGCAACTCCTAAAAATAATGGGCGTGTCAGTCGTAACTTTAGGACTCCTAATTTTTGAAAATAAGAGTTATTCACAAAACATTTTAAGCCTAAAAGTAGCACCTAAGTCTGGGAGACCTTACAAGTAGTCCAGAGGACTCCTAACTCGACCTGGTCACAGCCGAATGTTTTGGAGACGCTAAATGACAGGGAATTATTAAAACGATGTCGGATGGACTGCGAAGGGACTGAAGTTGTGGTTGAGTTGGTGAGGGGCGCAATAACGTCCCCAACCAACTGAAACAATCCAATAACGCTGGAGTTAAAATGTTTGGCAACACTCCGGTATTTGGCTGCGGGGGAAAATGCAGCTCTTCGCACAGGACTAGTATTACCTGGGGACCTCAAGTGACTTAGAAATCATCCCACCACGTCTGTGTTTTGTGCAGTGCATTCGCACAGGATAAGCGAAGTCTGTGTTTAAATTTTAATTTACTGACATTATCCCCCGGGTCGATCGCACCGGAGCCTTTATTGGAGCAGCACAACGGTTAGATATGGATATTT
>CAEMYA010001354.1:10696-27691 GCA_903131615.1 Diplodus sargus
GGGAGCACCTACTTCTGCAACTGGTAGTTTTCCTGTGTTGACCTTTGTGTAACCCAGCTGTCCTGTGTTGACCTCGTGTCCCCTGGCTTCCTCTTTTGTCATGCTGCCTGGTAGATGTGTGTGTGTATGTGTGTGTCTCATAGGCCTAGTAGCATAGCAGATAATATGTGAGCGAGTAAAAGGCACCTTAAATCCACAATGCGCAGAAAGCTTGCTCACTGTAAACAAACAGAGAGTAGATGGAGAAACCAAACACAACAAGAAGACAGAAATGGCCACTGCAAGGAAACCTGAATCATTTGTGTGGACCGATAATGAATTCGAACTGCTGCTGCGACTCACACTCGACTACAAGGCGAGTAAGTTGCAAGAAACACCAACACAGGCATGTAGCCGCCATTGTTGTTGTTGTTGAGACGTCACGGGGTTCAGAGGTTGAAGGCTAGTGGTCGAGGGGTGGGGCGATGGCGATGGCATCACGCCAAGTATGTGGATTCACTGTCCACACGAAAACACAAGGTTTTCAGATTTTTCTACTCTGAGACCCAGTTTCAAAAAAGTGCATTTTCAGGCACTGCGTTTACAGGATCCGTGTGGACGATAGACAACAGATGTGCGTTTACACAAAAGAGCGTTTCCGTGTGGTCGGGCTCTAAGGCTGAGTCCACACGTACCAAAACGATCTTTTTTTCCTCCGTCTTCCTTGGCTCTTCCTCCACACGATCCATTGAAAATGACTCAAAACGCTGTAGTTCATATTCCAGGTCTATAGGTGGCACTTGAAATTCAGCAAAATTAGGTGTTCCAATAACTTCCATGGCCACAGGTGTGTAAAAGCAAGCACCTAGGCATGCAGACTGTTTCAACAAACAGGATTGAAAGAATGGGTCGCTCTCAGGAGCTCCGTGAACTCCAGTGTGGTACTGTGATAGGATGCCACCTGTGCAACCAGTCCAGTCGTGAAATTTCCTCGCCCCTAAATATTCCACAGTCAACTGTCAGTGGTGTTATAATAAAGTGGAAGTGGAATAAAGCAACTCAGCCACGAAGTGGTCGGCCACATAAACTGACGGAGCGGGGTCAGCGGATGCTGAGGCGCATAGTGCGCAGAGGTCGCTTTCTGCAACTTTCTGCAGAGTCAATCGCTACAGACTTCCAAACTTCATGTGGCCTTCAGATTAGCTCAAGAACAGTGTGTAGAGAGCTTCATGGAATGGATTTCCATGGCCGAGCAGCTGCATCCAAGCCATACATCAGCAAGTGCAATGCAAAGTGTCGGATGCAGTGGTGTAAAGCACACCGCCACTGGACTTTAGAGCGGTGGAGACGCGTTCTCTGGAGTGACGAATCGCACTTCTCCATCTGGCAATCTGATGGACGAGTCTGGGTTTGGCAGTTGCCAGGAGAACGGTACTTGTCTGACTGCACTGTGCAAAGTGTAAAGTTTGGTGGAGGGGGGATTGTGGTGTGGGGTTGTTCTTCAGGAGCTGGGCTTGGCCCCTTAGTTCCAGTGAAAGGAAATCTGAATGCTTCAGCATACCACGAGATGTTGGACAATTCCAGCTCCTAACTTTGTGGGAACAGTTTGGGGATGGACCCTCCCTGTTCCAACATGACTGTGCACCAGTGCACAAAGCAGCTCCATAAAGACATGGAGGAGAGAGTTTGGTGTGGATGAACTTGACTGGCCTGCACAGAGTCCTGACCTCAACCCAACAGAACACCTTTGGGATGAATTAGAGCGGAGACTGAGAGCCAGGCCTTCCTGTCCAACATCAGTGTGTGACCTCACAAATGTGCTTCTGGAAGAATGGTCAAAAATTCCCATAAACACTCCTAAACCTTGTGAGCCTTCCCAGAAGAGTTGAAGCTGTTATATCTGTCATATTAAACACTGTAGGAGACAATACCTTGACAATAAGAACACTTTAGACGGGGCACCACCTCCGATATTTGATTTACTGGAATAGGCCGGAGGGAACTATTCCAAACATCTAGCTACCCAAGTTGGCTTGGACAGCTAGAGTATCAATTTAATCAGTCTGTTAAATTTCAAATTTATATTTGATCTCCTGTTCTGAAGTAGTGAATTCTTTCCACGATCCCATCGATTTCCCACATCAAATTAAACGTGCACAGACACCGACATAAGATTATATATGTTTATTAACTAAATAAAAGCAGGGTGAATAATATGGGACAGTAACGCAAACGGGTAACAACAAATAACAGAAAATGTGAAGATTGTGGGAGTGAATTATTGAACAGCTGATTTCTAACCGATGGTGGATTTTAGTGTAACGATCCGCTACTTCGTAAATCACGGGAGTAATCTATCTATTCTAACGGGACGCTATGCAAAATTTCCTTGAGTTTATAAGGTGGAAGTCGAAGCTTTATAGACACCAACTCTGATCTTTGTGACTCCAGCTGTGTGCAGAGATTTCAGCCAACTTGTGCGTCCCTCTGGTCCTGTGTTTTGCAACTGCAGCAGCTGTTTGGTCGCAGGCTGGTGACGCAGCGGCTTCCCCGATGACGTAGTTCACCGGCCCAACGGGATTCCCGTTTGAGTGCGCAGCGGGTGGTCGGTCTTGGCTGGATGTCGACTTCCTGGTCGGCTGGAGATGCTGTTCCGATTTCTTAAACAGTTCAATTCCTGTACCGGATTTTGATGTATGCACAGCATCTTAAATCAGAGTCTCTTTGGAGTGGTGATGATTCAACTTCGACTCCTTAACAGATTTAACTTCTCGTCAAAAATAACTGGAGGATGCAACGCTGGCCAGGCGTGACGTCCTTAGTTGCTAGATACGAAAATACACAAAAATGGCTTCTTCTGAACTTAACACGATACTTCAACAATATAAAAAGAAAACTGAATTAATTTCATCCTTGCTTAAGTTTAAAAAATAAAGGTATTCTCAAAATAACGGCACGTCACTTGAAGAAAAGCCGTATAAATGGTTTAAATCTCCGGTGGTTACAAGTACAAAACTCAATGTTAACATTAAAACAAAGTAAAGACGCCTAAAACAAGCGAGAACGAAAAAGCAATAACATGTATGAGTAAAATATAAGAAAAGTGCGGAAGAAAGTAAGCGTGTAAGGGAATAAAAGTGCAAGAACAAGAAAGTCAAAGTAAGGGCGTAAGAGGTAAGAGAGTGATGGGACACGATGTGTTCCTCTTTTAAGGCTTGGGAGAGGGCGGCTCCAAGGAGCGGCTTGGTCACGTCTCTCCCTCCAGGCCATGCTCACTGATCAAATCACGGACTTATTACTTATTGCCGAATTAAACTATCCTTCTGTAAGTTTTAAGATCGCGATTGACTGTTTACCTAAATCCACCATGGGTTTTTACATAAAACATTTGGTTACATGAACAAAAGGAAATAAACAGAATTGCTTAATAGGAAAAAGGAATTATCAGTTATAATACATGCAGCACACGGCTATATAACCTCCGCCAGCATTGATGGCTCAAACCTGTTTCACGTAGTGCTGACTTATACTTCAAAACATATGTTGGAGGTAAAAGAAAGTATAGATAAACATTAATTGTGCATTACATTACTTAAGAAAGTCCTCTGGGAACTATACCAAAACTTATCAAGAGGTGGCACTGTGGCTACATCAGACACTCAGATGTTAGATTCATAAATTAGTAACTTGGGTTAGGATTACATCAGGTAGATAAGTTACATATCAAAATGCAGATCTGGTCCTGCTGTGGAAGAATATATTGTTAAAGAAAGGATAAAACTAAGTCTTGGCATCTTTCTTGGATTATGAAAAAGATCAGGACTCTCTCCACTTCTCTTGTTAGTATGGAGATTTTTATGGTTCTCTTTTATGACTATTGATTTCACGGTAACATGGGACAGTCAGATGCTGGAGGGTATCCTTAAGACACGGCTCTTGTTCTCGGACAGGACGTTGGGTGAAGGAATATTTAGTCCACAGATAGGCTTTTGTTTGTAAGCCAGTTTATAATATAATAGGTGATTGGAGGGAGTCCGGTGATTCCACTCGTGGACTCATCAAGCAGTCTCTTCCCGCAAGTGTTTTCCCACATGTTTATGGCATGTCATATGGTGTCTTCTAACTAGTGAAGTGCAGGGAGAAGGGGAAAAGGAGCAAGGTCATGATGAGGTGGCAGGGAATTAGGTGATAGGTGAAAACGGACAGGACATGCGGATCGCATCTCCTTGTTGTGGCATAAACGACGAGGGCATGTTCCTACAACACTATGGATTAAGAATGGGATGTAACTTAAGTTCATATGCGAGTCAAGACAGGTGGGCGAATACTTTTGGCAATATAGCATATATCCAGCGGCTGACAGCATTCCTCCTGTCACATCTACTTCATCCAAAAGCATCTGCAGAGCATTGAAAATATCTTCATCTGCTTTGAGGTAGACCTGCAGCCAGGTTGCCTTGCCTATGTGGGAGAACCTTCCTGTGTTGTTGGCCCATGGAAGGCTGGCAACGAAAATAAAATGTGGAATGGCTGCACAAGCTTTTCTTTACAAAGATATTGCAAGAAAACAAACACACGGGTCATTTTTGACCCACTTATGCATCTGTGGGTTAATATGGTAACATTTTGTAGCTTTGTAACTAGCACAATCTGATTCCTTGACCCTGAAATTGTGGGTTTAGCAGTTAAAATTAACATTCCAGCTTATTCAGAAGCTGAGATATTACAAATGAAAGTTTTACGGCGGCCATTTTTAAACATTCAACATGGCCGCCACATAGACATCTGGGCAAATGCAAACATTGATTTTCTGACTCCTTATACAATAACCTTTCCAAAAATATATAATTTAGCAAATCCCCCCAAAAATCACACAAAGGTTAAAATCTAAATAAAATGAACCTGACTATAGTGCTAGTTCTTCAAAACCGTACATGATATCGGCAAAACATTTTCATGATCAAGCCAGAAAGGCCTTAAAGAAGACACTCATCAAGCCAGTCCACTATGGACACTTATAGCTTTGCTATAGAGGTGTCCATAGTGGGCTGGCGAGCACAGCCCACTATGGACACCTCTATAGCCGGGGAATCGCGAGAGTGGGCTGTGCACTTTGCCCCGTGACGAACAAAAAATACGAAAGCTAAAGCAAAAGTTGAATCCCACGTTGAAAATTTGGACTTTAACCTAGACACACCATTCAAACTTTAACATGTAGATAAAAGTATGCCAGAGATGTCGATGTTTGTAACCTTTGAGTGCATGCCCAGCCAACACGTCCAAGTGGGGCCCACATGAGATTTACTTGGGTTACATGGGCTTTAACTGGGCATGGACTCAGAGTGGGCTTTGAAGTGGGTTGGTGTTGGGCCCCACATGGGCATCCCAGAAGAATATACATGGGCGAGAGATGGGCATCCCAGATGGCCAGCTCATATGGGAACTAGATGGGTCCCAGTGAGGCAAAAATGCAATTGTTTGTTTATTGTTATATTATTGACACTTAAGGTGTCATCAAAATGTTTTGTTATTTCAGCCACTATAATGTGAGGTAAAAACTGGGCCAAAAATGTAATTGTTAAATTATTGACACTTAAGGTGTCATCAAAATGTTTTGGTATTTCAGCCACTATAATGTGAGGTAAAAAGAAGAAAAAAAGAAAAACATGAATAAACTCAACCACAGCCACAGATCCTATCTGCTCTTTAAGCCAGTGCATTTTTTTATAAACTGCGCGTGTGTGGCGGGGGTTGTCATGGAGATGAGAAGTAATCTTGCTACACTCATTCAGTCTGGAGTTGCCTCAGGATCACCAGTTTGAAGAAGACAAGTTTTGATTTGGGGCAAACAGTGTCGAAGGTAAGTCCTGACCAACAAACACCACCATAGAACTGAAAAAAGCACTGTGTAAACCTAAAAGTTTGTTCAACAATTTTTTCCCTTTAGCAACGTTCTTGCTAGCTAACAGACGTTTAGCCAAGTGGTTAAACGTCTGTTAGCTAGCAAGAACAGTAGCTAGCAAGAACGTTAGCTAGCAAGAACGTAAATGAGTTTAACATGTAATGTCCTAATATGCCAGTGTAGACTCACTAATTATGTTAGAACTATGCAACTGTCAGACGCTCGATGCTCGTATCATTTTCTTCAGAGGTTTTTTATCCAAATATAGATTTGACTGTTACATTCATTTTCACGTAGTCACGAAGAAGTACTACATTACCCATAATCCTATACCCAGACCTATGCCATACCATGACAGAGAAATGACAAACATTATTTTTAGATATTTTTTCACCATATGTAACATCTTATAATACAATTTGTGATTAATGCTCCACCTCTCCCTTTCCCGTTTTTTTATGGATGTCACTTACAGGGAGTTTTAAAAGAAATTCCCTCACCAAAGACATAACAAGAAAGGATGCGGAAAAGGCAGTGTCAAAATGGCTGATTGGTGCCAGGGACAGGAGAGGAAACCGTGCCATGAGAGCACATGGAGGAGAGCAAAACCTGTAAGTCACAAAATATGCAAGATATAAATGACAGAGATTGTGCTCAGTGCTTTTTCTACACTCTACTTTTTAATTTACGTATTCATAATCACCGTGTGAATTTTGGCATCAAAACAAATACGGCACTTAAAGGTTTAAAAATATAAAAATTTTAATATATTTTATATTTATAGTTAGCAATGCTGTTTGCTACAAGAATGATAAGTTGTTTTGCCATTTTGGGTTTAAATTTCATGACAATTTAGCTGTGATAGATTCATATCGCTACAGTATATATGCTGTATAGGGTCTATGAAAGTCTTAAATTCAATTTGGAGCACCCTTGAGATACTTCATAGATCACAGTAATCAGCTATCTCAAAGCACTATTAAATGAGGTAAGGTCCGTCTTCATCCTTTTTTTCTTTTCAAAGGGCCGTTGGAACAGGGAGGACACAGGAGTAGAAGACCACCATCATTACATAGCACACATACACACATTACACTGTTTTTTTTTATATTTGTTGTTGAATAAACTGTTTTCCTTAGAAATTTGTTTGGCCTCTCTGCTTTTTTTTGCTATATTAGCTTTTTAGTCTTCTAATCATTGTTTTACTCTTCAGTTAGACTTCCTAATGTATCATCACCCCTATTCAATACCAATCTCATTACCAACGCTACTGTATTGAAAAGAAGCATCAACTGTTTATGTTCATTGAATATATAGAAACATTTTAGTTTAACTTTTACACACCTTTCTCTACTAAACTAAATGTTATGTTATTATATGTGTGTGTGTATATATGTGTGTATGTGTATATATATATATATATACATATATATATACATATATATAAACTGAGTTAGGTCCTATCACCAACCCATGAAAAATACAGGCATGGGATAAACTGTTTTTGCCCACATGGGACCTATATGAAGCCCAATAAGGGCCCATCATCGGCACAAATAAGGGCCCATCATCAGCCCATGTAAGGGAAAATCTGTGGGACCCACATGGGGAAAACCCAGTTATGCCCATGTGGGACCCGTATGAAGCCTAGCAAGGGCCCATCATCAGCCCATCAGGGCTGACACATGAGGGGCCTCCATGAAAACTGCGGACAAATGTAGCTGGGCCCCAGTTGGGCAGCCAAGCTGGGCCCCACATATCAGCCCTGGTGGAGCCCATCTGGGCCCCACATGAGTGTGCTGGCTGGGTGTGTGTGTGTGTGTGTGTGTCTGTCTCTCTGTGTCTGTGTGTCTGCGATTTTTTGACCTAGTCCCATTCATTCCCTATGGGAAAGTTTCCGCAGGTTTTCGCGACTTATGTCGCGAAAACATGAACGTTCTAGAAAACTGATTAATAATCTGTGTGACACACAGGTTCATGTTTTATCATTTAAGATAGACACAGTGTGCATGTTTGTAGTTTTACTAATTGTCAAACATCTTCCTGTGATTTTACGTGGATGATGAGCTACTTCTGACCTCCTGCTGAAGGTCCATTTTTATGTGTATAACCTTTACAGGTATTATCACAACATTTTCAAGAAAGCTCTTCTAATGTTAGGATCAACACCACTGACACTGTTCTTCATTTAGCCATCGGTGATTAGTTTTTATTTTCTTAGTGAAGTACAGGAAGATGCGTTAGTGTCTGCACATGCACAATAAACCCATGTAGATGCATATTTTGTGGTGTGGTCTCAGTTTTTAGTCATAGGCGGCGCTCGGGCAGGACATATGGGGAAGCTACGGGACAAAAAAACAAACAAAAAAAACCTTTAACCTCAGTCAGGCAGATACATAGGCCTATATTATTGCTGATGTTCATCAAACTGAGATGTCGCGGCAATTCCATTAATTCTCTATTCATTTTGCTGTTGTAGCCCAGAAGTTATTAATTAGTAGCCTAATCAATTAATTTTCTTACCTTAATGAAGCAACAGTCGCCGCGGGGTCTTTGTGTCGTATCTGTCGACGATTTCCTCAGGTTTAATCCTCTTAATATTTCTCCAGTCCCTGATCCCATTTACAGTCACACTGCACAAAAACTGTCGGCATGGGAAACAGAATATGGCATCAACCTGCTTGCTATACTCAAGCCATGAGTAAGTCTTGAACTATTCAGAGCTGAAAGCTCTGGTCTGTTTACTGAAATAACTTTTGGGATATTCTGGTAAAATCGGCTGTGCAGGACCGCTATCTTTACTCCCCAAATCTGACGGGCAACGGGTGGCTGGAGGGCGACCGGAGTCTACAGATAGGCGGCAGATGTCTGGACCGAGGCCGGTGTCGGGGAAGAGGCGGTCGGTGTCGGGGAAGAGGCGGCCGATGTCTGGACCGAGGCCGGTGTCTGGAGGAAGGCGACCGGTGACTGACCCGAATCCAGTGTCTAAACCGAGGCCGGTGTCTGGAGGAAGGGGGCCGGTGTCGGAGCTTGGAAGGCGGGAGGTGGTGGGAGCCTGGTCGGCTGAAGTGCTGCTGCAGCTCTCAGCGTCCACCAGCATGGTACCCCCGGTAAGATCCGGAGGGGTCTCGTTTGAGGGGTCCAATCGGCCCAATTGTTTTACTTTGAAATTAAAGAAATGTCTGATGTCGCTTTTTTCAGGCTGCTTCGTCTTCATGCTGTCCGTGAACAGCTAGCGAAACGAAACCGTTGGCTTCTACCCTACGTACGTACGGGTGACGCAGGTCGTCTGCGCCTATCAAATACCAGCTTTCATATTTTTAAAAAATAATGATAAATTATACCTTTAAAGTGTGCGTTTTATGTCTCTCTAACCTCATCTTAGAATAAAATTTGAAAAACGAAATAAAAATCATGATTTTATTTGGGGTTTTTTTTTTCTGTGACGATTTTGGGGAAGCTATTACCCTAGCCTCTTAATAGAATCCGTGTATCATTCGTTCTTTTCATATTCAATTGACATTCCAAAATCAAAAAATGAAAAAACGGTTTGTTATTTCCTTATTCGTTTATGAATCTGCACCAAAAAACAAATAACGGTTCATTTTTTGTACTTTCGATTTATTGCTCAGATAAAAAATTGGAAATGAAATAAAGGACCACGGAAGGATTTTAATTTTGATATTTAATTTGTCCGATTTGTGTGAACCGGAAGTTATTGTCTTTCTTCTTGTGTTGCACTTGGAAGTTTAACGTTAGCCTTCAAAATCTGGACACATGGAGGGGAAAGTGACCGCAGCAGTCGGCACAAGGTGGGCAGCAGCGGAAATAACCACCGCAGCAGCAGACACGGACACGGAGGTAGTGCCGGTCCAAAAGAGCTGTAAACACTTGAAATGCCACAAGCCCGTGCGTGGTGACTGTGCGAGGAGAGTGGAGGTGATCTGCAGACTGTGACCAGTGATTACAATGGATATTTTTTTTTGTTTTAGATCAGCTCGTTTCCAGCTTTATCGATTATTATTATTTTTTATCATATATTATTAAGTGTTACTTAATTAAGTTACTTTTAATTGTTAGTTAATTTTCGCGAAAATCTTTATTGTAATAACTTCCCACAAATGTAATAATACAATGAATAATGGTCGTTGTGGTGGTTTTGTGGCATATAAATATCTAGTTTAAAGACACTTAGTTCTTTGCATAAACAAAATGCTTCTTGTTAATGAGGATCATCTCTCTCACACACCGCCGTCCACAGTGCTGCGCGTCACTGCGTGAATGTGTTCACATCAAAATGAGTTGGAAGCAGCAGCAGCCCGTTCCTAGACGTGGTCTTACACGAAGAAAATGAATTTTGGCCTGTTTTGGGTTTTTATGCGTTTCAGAATTAACACAATCTCAGCTTTAATATACACTGTAAAAACTGTTCAGTGGTCTCAACTTAAAAAAATGAGTGAACTAGTTGCATGAATTATTTTGAGTTTTAACTACTCTTCCAGAGGTGGTGTTAACACAAAAGAGTCTGTTCAGTGTACTAATGCATATTTGTCTCCCCAATTAATAAGATGTTTTACTAACTTGTAATACTATGTTTCCCCAACAAATGCTTTCACGTTTTAACAACTAATGTAAAGTTTCCCCAACAAATGCTTTCACGTTTTAACAACTAATGTAAAGTTTCCCCAACAAATACCATCAGGTTTAAACAGCTAAAAGTAAGCTTTCCAAGCAAAAATTGTACCAAATAATACTGCCAGTTTGTAAATGATGAGAATTTCAAATGTCAAGTTCTAATAGCATTTTATTCAGTATACTCACAACATGACCAAAGACCAATTCGTTCCTGAAACAATACCACAATTAAAATTCATGGCACATTTTACATTGCCCCATAAAAAAGTATTGGGCTTAAGAACAAGTCTGACCAACTCTGGTGACAGAAAATTTGAACCCTCAGGTAACAAATGAGCTTAAACAAGTGACTAGGTTTCAAGACATAAAATGACTGAACCGTTCAAATGCAAAAGTCGTGAACGAGGTCAGGAGGAAAGCCTTCGATCGTTTCAAAATATTCGAGTCTATTAAGAACACAGCAGACACAAAGTACAGTCTCTTCAATGCTGTTGCCCAACTTCTCTTATGGATATAGAACAGCTCATAGCCATATGTGTGCAGATCACCACTGTTACATAAGACTGCTAGACATAACTAGGTTTCAAGTTAAAAACATCAAATTTAACCGTTCCATTATCCATCCAGCACGTGGATTTTAGAACATTTAACTGAGAGTCTGTGTGCGTGAGTCTGAGAACATAAATGAGCATAAACACATGACTAGGTTTCAAGTAACACTAACATTTAAAAACAAAATGATTGAACCGTTCCACTATGCATCCAGTCTAAGTTTGAGAGTGTGTGTGTGTTCCACTATGCATCCAGCTCATGGATTTAAAAAACATTTAACAATTGGTCCAGCTGGTGACACTCAGGGACCATCTTACTGGAGAAATGTATTCTTCAATCCATGCACCTTCGCACTGCAAGCTTCAGAGCCTATCCCCATTAAAACACACTAAATAGTTTCAAATGTGTATTTCATCGCTTTTGGGTAGTCAATGTTAAGTGTGTACAACAACCCCATCACTGTTGCCACAGCATTTGGCATATCATGGAGTCCTTGGAGAACAATTTCTTCCTCCAGAATTACAGCGATGTCAATGACTTCCTCAGGTTGTAGGAAGGGTTCTTCCACCTTTTCTGTGACAACGATAATTCCAATGGTGATGCCTCTTGTGACTTCGCCCTCAGGAACTGTTGGCTTAGAGATTGAAAATCATATTAAGGATACAATATTCATTTACACATTTCAAAGCAATGTTATGTAAAGCAAAAAGTGTGAGAATCTGTCAGTCTGTGTGAGAGTCTGTTTGTCTGTTTCTCTGTGTGAGTCTGTGAGAGTGTGTGTGAGTCTGCTTCTCTAGCCGTTTTTAGACAAACACCAAGCCGCCAATTTGCCCGTCCTTTTGGCGGCTCGGTCCGCGGTTTTAGACAGAGGGCGGCAAATTGGGGGTCTGTTCCGGTCCGCCGATTTTCCGCCTCGGAGGGTACACTTATTTCCGCCTCGACTTCTGTCTAAAACCGAGGTGGAAATGTGCCGGCCGTGGGTGAGGTGGGCGGAGGTGTCAATGACCTGCACTGCTGTGCGACCCACAACCGAGGAGTTTTAAAACCAGGAAACAGCTGATCACAGCAGTCAGTCCATCACTTCATCCGCGGACATTAAGATGAGCAGCTGGACAGCCGCTGAGATCCAGGAGATGCAGCGTCTCCTCGGTCTCTGTAGCTGTTTGGTTGTGTCCGCTTGTTGTTATGTCGACAAGCTAAGGACGGTTGCTACTTTCAAATTAAAAGCCCCCCGCTAAGAACCCAGCTCTAAACTCCAGTAGGGTGCAATGTAAAGCTCTTATTTTGAAGACAAATTCTATGTCACTGTTCGCAGCCCAACTGCGAGCTTCACGTCACGTCACGTCACATGTTTACGCCTACCTCAGAGACGGCTTTTGTAAAAGGAGGAATATTATGCCTCGGTTTTAGAAAGACAGGCCGGCACATTGCCGCCCTTTCTATCTAAAAAGGGCTACTGTTAGTCTGAGGGTCTGTCTTTCTGTAGCCCTTTTTAGATAGAAAAGGCGGCACATTTGCTCCATTTGTTCTTAGCGGGGGCTTTTAATTTGAAAGTAGCGACCATTCCTAGCTTGCGTTACAACAACAAGCTAACACAACTAAACAGCTGCAGAGACCGAGGAGACGCTGCATCTCCTGGATCTCAGCAGCTGTCCAGCTGCTCATCTTAATGTCCGCGGATAAAATGATGGACTGACTGCTGTGATCAGCTGTTTTTCCTGATACAACCTGTAGCACAGGACAGAGCCCATACCTCACAGATCTTCAAAAAATCAGATGGGTCCTCTCTCAGGAAGTATGGCAGCCCCTGTAAGGCTGCTGCTCTCTTGCACTGGTCTGAATCCTAACAACGAAATAACATAACCATATATTGTGTGTGTCAAACAGTTTAAAGGTACTTCACGGAAACAAACCACCCCCAGGGTGCATTATGTTATTTGGTGTTCCTACTATTGACATAGATACATGCAGTGTTTGTTTGCCATACATTCACTATGTCCGCCATGCACCCCCTCCCCGCAGACAGACATTGCGCGAGTCCACACCGCTTATAGTAACATTAGCTTAACGTTAGCCGCTCACGTTAGCACAAAACTACATCACAGCCACAGCAAGGCTAACTGGCTAAACAATTGAATAATGTTTAGAGGATATTGTTAAATCATGTATGTGTCAGTTGCCACTCACTGGGAGCAAGCTGACGATGATTACCGCTGACTTACGGGTCAAAAGTTGTAATTGACACTAGCTTGATATCGAAGTTAACACGACTCCTGACAATGAACAAGAAGTAACATAACGCAATGAAGACAGTAAATCTACTTTAGACTCTATTGCTGGCAGATAAAATTTTAGTCCACACAAATTTATCAAATTATTCTCAAATAATTAACTCACCGTCCTAATCTGTTAATCCGTGTGTCAGGTGTCCATGTCAGTATCCGTGTGCTACTGCCAGAGACGTTAGCTCTGAGACGTTAGGAATGTGATGCCAGGGTTCAACCTGCAGGGGCTTTGCACATACAGGTTCAACCTGCAGGGGCTGTCAATCATTTTCATACCACGTGACCTGTCAGAACTCGACAGAAGTTCTCAAAACTTGGAAATACTTGTGGAAGATCAAGTTCTGGCAACTAGCCATTACAATCGTCAGAACAACATAATATTTCAAGTTCCATTAATATATATATTTTTTTAGTTGACACAACATAACATATTATGTATTGCTGACAAAAAATGAAATTTTTTTTTTACAGTGTACAGACCCTAGTCAACATTCAAATGATAAGCTGTAGTTTAGAAATTAGTTTAGTAACGTTGGCGTTTCCCCCAAACACCTGTTAATTGACAGCACTGAATAGAGTTTATTGACAGAGGAGACATGTTGTGGTTGACAGAGGAAGACACCTTGAAAAAAATAATTTCAGTGAGGAAAACATCGCCTGACATTTAGATGTAAATTACCATTAGCAATAACAATCTGAAGAAATCTGGATTCATTGCTCATTTGTAAACACAACACCTATCAGTCTATATGCAAGAATCGAAAGGTTTATTAATTCAATTTAAATTTGCTTTATTGGCATGAATGCCACAACAACAATATTTCTAAAGCACCAAGAATCACGTAAAGAGTAACCAGCACAGCGCCGTTACTTGTGTGCTGTGCTAGGGGTTGGAAATTAGCACCCGCCACCCGCCAAATACGGTGAATTTGTGTAGCCTACTAGTGGGTGAACTGAATCAGTTTATTAGCCACAGTGGTGGGTTCGTTTAGAGATGATCCAATTTATCTTAATGATCTATAGTCAAAGCTTAACAGTGCGCTTTCCACGACCCTTGAGTTGGATCCGGTCAAATTATAGGCTATGTTTCTGATTGGACCAAAGTGTCAGTTGCACTTCAGAACGGCTGGAACTCAAACACTAGGAGAACGGCCGTAAGCGGTCATTTAGACCGCTAGATAATACTAATTCTATATTCTCTCATGTAAAAACCCAAATTGAGTGATGAATGCATTCATTGTGTCATGATATTTTTTAAATAAACGAAATAACTCCGAAATGTACATTTTCACAACATTAATTATAGCTACATTTATCAATATTCATATCATTGCACATACTAAACTGTAATTACTTCATATATTTACACAAGATTTTAATAGAGAAAAAATTCACAATTAAAAGTAACGTAACACTTAATAATAGATGATAAAAAATAATAATAATCCATAAAGCTGGAAACGAGCTGATCTAAAACAAAAAAAATATCCGTTGTAATCACTGGTCACAGCCTGCAGTTCACCTCCACTCTCCTCGCACAGTTACCACGCACGGGCTTGTGGCATTTCAAGTTGCCGATGTTTGGTTCCGTTTGCAGCTCTTTCGGACCGGCACTACCTCCGTGTCCGTGTCTGCTGCTGCTGGTGGTTGGTTCCGCTGCTGCCCACCTTGTGCTGACTGCCGCGGTCGCTTTCCCCTCCATGTATCCAGGTTTTGAAGGCTAACGTTAAACTTCCAAGTGCAATACACGAAGAAAGACAATAACTTCCGGTTCACACAAATCGGACTAATTAAATATCAAAATTAAAATCCTTCCGTGGTCCGTTATTTCATTTCCTATTTTTGATCTGAGCAATAAATGGAAAAGGCAAAAAATGAACCATTATTTGTTTTTTTGGTATCAGATTCATGAACGAATACGGAAATAACAAACCGTTTTTTCATTTTTCGATTTTGGAATCTCAATTGAATATGAAAAGAACGAATGATACACGGATTTAATAGCCTCCTATGTTTTTAGTTATTCAGTCTTATCAGTGGCGGCCATCTGGTGGGGGGCCGTTTCAATACTACATATGAGGCCCTATCCCATAAAACATTTAATTACCGATATGTTTGCGCCCATGCGTCTCTGATGCATTGAAACCCGAAAGGATGCAAATCCGTGTATCATTCGTTCTTTTCATATTCAATTGACATTCCAAAATCGAAAAATGAAAAAACGGTTTGTTATTTCCTTATCCGTTTATGAATCTGATACCAAAAAACAAATAATGGTTCATTTTTTGTACTTTCGATTTATTGCTCAGATCAAAAATAGGAAATGAAACAACGGGCCACGGAAGGATTTTGATTTTGATATTTAAGTGCAGTCGGCACAAGGTGGGCAGCAGCGGAAAGAACCACAGCAGCAGACACGGACACGGAGGCAGTCCCAGTCCGAAAGAGCTGCAAACGGAACCAAACGTCCGACACGTGAAATGCCACAAGCCCGTGTGTGTTGACTGTGAGGAGGGCCGAGGTAGTCTGCGGACTGTGACCAGTGATCAAAACGGATATTTATTTGTTTTAGATCAGCTCGTTTCCAGCTTTATTGATTATTATTTTTTATCATATGTTATTAAGTGTTAAATTACTTTTAATTGTTACATTTCGTGCTCTGATTTTACTCTATTAAAATCTTGTGTAAATACAAGAAATAATTGCAGTTTACTGTGCGATGATGAATATTGATAAATGTATAGCTAATTAATTTTGTGAAAATGTAGGCTACATTTTGGTGTTATTTCGTTTATTTAAAAAAAATATCATGACAATGAATGCATTCATCACTCAATTTGGGTATTTAGCTACATGAGAGAATATAATAATATAAAGTTAGTATTATAGCGGTCCAAATGACCGCTTACGGCCGTTCTAGTAGTGTTTGAGTTCCGGCCCTTCTGAAGTCCAACTGACGCTTTGGTCCAATCAGAAACATATAATTTGATACATTGTGACCAAGTGTTAAAAATTTCTCTAGGGCAAGAAACGAGGAATGAGCAGGGAAAAACACGAGGATTGAAGTTGGTTTTCAACAAAATGCAAATGCATCTTTCATATTTATGTAGGCTACATGAACAGGTATCTTATAACAATCCAAAACTATAACACCTATAACAATCATGAACTTGAAAATTGGCAACAAATGTAGCCTATAAGCGCAACGTGCTCCGCATTATTTCAGCACCATGGACAGCGTGCAGGAAAAGAACAGACAGGGTACAGACAGACTCGTCCTTTACACAAATCCGCCCTTTCTGTTTTTCAGTACTGAGAATGCTCTAATTATGTCAGCTCTGTCGAGTGATCTGGTGACGTCGTGCTCAATTGAGATTAGAGCGAGCGCTGACAGCCGCTCTTGCAGCATCGCTGACCTCAGGTGTGTTTTAATTAGTTTCAAGCGAGAGAAACTCCTCTCTCCGCTTGCTACAGTCACGAGGACTGTCAACATCAGTCGGAGGGCGATGCTGAGGTTTGGTTACAGGTCCAGCAGGTTGTTGGTGTAGATGCAGCTCAACATCTGCAGGCCAGTATTTTCCTGTCCCGGCACAGAGGTGACAGGAGCCGATACCTCGCGCACAAGCTTTTTTTTTTTTTTTT
>CAEMYA010001354.1:27743-43931 GCA_903131615.1 Diplodus sargus
GGGCCGTTTCATTTTTTATTTTTTTTATTTTTTTTTGTGGGCAGCCTCGGGGCCCGTTTCAATTGAAACGGTTGAAACATAGGTAAGGCCGCCTATGTTACAATTGACCCCAGGTTGTGTTACAACATACCCTGGTAGTGGGGTAGGTTGTAACAATGGCATTCCTTGCATTTGACAAAATGTCAAAATTTAAGTGCCCTACCACAAACATTCTGCAAATTATAGGAGCCGAGACAAAAAGTGTTACCGGACAGACGGGCAAACTCAGTGTTTGCCCGTCAGCTTTCTCAATAAGATTGCAGTCATGTCATCACCTCCCTGCTCCTCCCGTTGATGAAACGGCGCTGGTGGCTTCCCTGTTAGCCCGGCCTGGTTGTTGGAAAGTGCGTGGTCTTGCTCCGGCAGGTGTGGAGCTGCATTGATGGTACCTTGGGCGTGGAGGGCTGCAATCGCCTCCCTCGCTGACTCGTACACCGGCCATCCACCTTCACCGAACACTTTAGCTTTGCTGGGTAGATCAGATGTGATGTCACTCATGTCTTACTCTCCAATTCTTTGACAACTGCCGAGCGCAGATTCATGTTACCTCACACCATCCAAACGTAATTTTGAAAGGTTATATTTTTTAGGGTATTTTACAAAGCAACTTGCAGTGTTATCTCCCGCACCACCACAACCGTCCGCCCTCTATGATTTGACGGATTTCAACGGTGTAGCTTCGGCTGACGTTAGCTGCTTAGGACCTGTTATAATGTCGTAATTTTTTACCGACTTTCATGTCTTTCTTGCCTGTTTTTTGACTGGAACTAATTCCTTTAGAGGCCTTTTCCTGCAGTCTGGTACTCATTTATCGTTTTTCTCTAACGTTACTTTATCGGCTAATTATTAACAGGTCTAGTGGAGCGGCGAGTCTACGTGTCTGTCTACTCCATCACGTCACCCGGATTTTCATTTTCATTGAAATATGGCTCAATCTATTATAAAGGCAAAAAGAGGTTTGTCTCGCTGAGAGAAACTCAAAATGGCCATCGGTGACTGACTGAAACGAATGATACAACAACTGAAACCATGTTTGCAATACTATATTGAGGTAAAGTTTATACATCATGAATGGAAACTCCCTTAAAAAACATTTTTCAGTGAAATATGGCTCAATCTATCATAAAGGGCAAAAAGAGGCTTCTCTCGCTTTGAACAGCTCAAAATGGCAATCAGTGAGAACAACTGAAACCATGTTGGCAATACTCTATTTAGGTAAAGGTTTGACGTCCTGAGTAAACACTCCCTTGAAAAAGCATTTCTCGTTGAAATAGGCATTTCTCGCTCAGAAAAGCTCAAAATCTGAGTTCTAACTGAAACAAATAATACAAAAACTGACATGTTTGTAATTCTATATTTAAGTAAAACTTTAAACCTTTGAAAAAGTGTGTAAACATAGAATGTTTGAAGTTAAATAAGTATGATGGCAAACAATATCTCAGTTGTTCTTTAGTTTGTTTTTCATCTTGATATGCCACACCTGTCAGTTGGATGAATTTTTTTTGGAAAAAACTGCTCACTAGCATGGAGATTAAAAAATGTGTGGTCAAAATCTGAGAGAAATAATTACTAAAGGAGAACATTTGAAATTAATGAATGATGTCACAAACTTGGATTATGTAAAGCTCCATACACATTTTTACAGTCTTCAATAAGCACTTTTAGACTCTCAGATGTTCTCTTTTTTGCTAGCAGAAGTTGACAGCATGTAAACCAATCTGATAAAACCAACAGACATACAAGTTATGGGAGTGATTTATTCCAGGATGCAGGTTGAGTTCACTACGTTCTCAGATGAGGACACACAATTGTTTTTTAATAGCAAAATCAATAGAACAAACCAGCAGTAACAGGAAAAGAAAAATGGTGTGGTCAAAATTACATGATCTGTGCCATCAGACGTGAAACTCCTTTAGTATTATATTGGAATATCACAATCCCACTCTCCTCTTTGTTAAAGAGGACAGTGATACAATGACGACACATCACTAGAAAACTAGTGTTGAGCATGAGCAGAATATGTACAAAGGATGAATTTGGATGTAAATCAGAACAACTGACTGTGGGCTGCTGTTTGTATCAAATACAAGCGATCTTGATGGCAATGGTAGCATTGGTACACTGTAAAGGCCTTTCCTCCAGAGACCTATTGATTTAGATTCTGTAGACCTGTTCAGTTGCTGTCGTATACGTGTAGACAGCACTGCTTACATAATAAGTGTAATAAAAACTAACAGAAAGACTTCAGCAAAAAAGGCAACAGAATCAATAACCAGTGTTTACATGTACTGAGAAAAATGACGAAAAGCTACAAGTAGTGTATCAAAAATATCCATATACATAGTCTTCACTGTGTACTTGTGAGTATCTTTATAATACAATGAAATAATTTCCAGTTAATGAAAAATCATTTTACTCATGAGACTACACTGAAAGTTACGAAAAATGGATATGTGTTAAGCAGGCAATGGGCGTTGAGGAAACTGGAAACAGTGAGAATTTTTCAAATTCAAAAAACTCAGTGAAGGGGCCAGTCAAAAACAAAAATGCTGGGTATTTTGGTAGTAGTGTAAAACACTCAAACATATGTCAAAGGGAATATGTACAAAGCAGAAATTGTTCATATTTACACATTTACATACAACAAACAAAACCTTTAAGGAGACATGATTCCACCATGGGCTATGCCTAATATAGGCTGATACAGTAAAATATATCAACTACACCTTCCCTCCATGATGCGACCTTTGTCTCCAGGGAACAAGTTCGCTTTGAGCTTTGACCCAGAGCGTAGGCAGACTGTTATTAGAAATAAATAAAACTGACACCAAGTCATGTCTCTGAGCAGATTATCATCTGCTGTTATAGGCACCATGGGACAGACGATGAGCTCCTACAAAAGGCGGTGCTGAGTTTGAACACCACTCAACAAACTTCTGTAAATGTGTGAGTCATAAGCAAGAATACAAAGATGTGAATGTGGTGGGATTTATGAAAATGAATATACAGTATACTGTAATGAAGCTCTCCGAGCTTTCTTACATTCCACCTGTGAATTTAAGAAAGTGCAACATTGCCCTCTCGTATTTGCACACTCATCATACGCACATTCACAAGAGTCGATCAAATCATTGTGAGAATATTATTGCCTGTTAAGAGAGAGGGTGTCCAGTCATTCTGTGAAACAAAGACAGAATCAAATAGAAAAAAAGGATTTCATGACCTTGATTGCACTCGTCGTTAATGCTTGAAAATCATTTAAGCACAGGCGTTTTTCTGGCCACTACTCTCAATGCCTGCGACCAGTGGATGGTTCAACCCTCTCTGACTGTCAATATTACTGGAAACCAGTGCAGTGAGTCATGCTGGCTGAGTCTGAGTGTCCATGAGTGAGACAATGTATACACAGTTTTCTTTTTAAAAAAACAGGGATGAATGTCCTTGGTGTGATTTCGTCATGACTTCCATCTTCACCGGGTGTCAAGTGCAGTTCTCCAGGCCTGGTGTGAGAAGTGAAGAGGGGAAAGGGGCTTGCAAGGAAGGCAGAGTAGAGTCCCTGTGCTCGTTAGCCGGCTAGGCTAGGCTAGCTCATTAGCGTTGCCATGGCAGCCATCAGCTGGTCAGGTAGCTGTGCAGTTCTCTGGAGTTGATGCTCAGGACCACACCCGAATGGTTGCCTGACAACAAGAGGAAACAGGAAAAAGGACAGCAATTAAGCAATGCTAAAAGAATAGCCCAGAGCTTGACACGCTGTGGTTCACTGCCCGCAGAGTTTTCTGAAACTGTCACTGTTTATCCTTAAGGCCAAACAAATATGTGAAATGCATCTCCTTCCTCCTGCAGCCTCATGTGACCTACAATGCTGACTGTGGCCACTACTGCAAAATCAGCACGGCACTTGGTTTACATCAATGAAGAAAAGTAACTAAATACATTTACCTGAATACTTGTACTATTTTGTTTAAGGTTACGTCTATACGGGCCCCTGTCACAAGTTTTAGGTGCGTTGTTAATGTTCCACCAAAGAGTAGCTTATCACTTATCATCTCAGGTAGTTCTGGTTGAATGACTGTTGAAGGCCAAATAAGTCAATTATACAAGATTTTGAAAAATCTGTCAATAGAGACAATAGAGACTTGTGTAGCATTATTTATTTTCTTGTTTTTTTGGGTTTTTAAAAAAAAAAAAAAAAATCTCCCATTAAAAGGTAGTGTGACCTATTCTAGAGAGAGATGGACAATTGCTGAGTTGACCATCTGGAAATGAGACTCAATGATCAGGTGATCAGCACAAAGCTAACATTTACAGTTTGATTGAAGTTTCACGAGCAGGTGATTCACATGCCGATTGAATTTTCCCCCAAGTAAAGGATCTGAATAATTATCTCTGCTAAGGGGGGTTATGTGTTCACCCTTGTCCTTGTGTTGTTTGTTTGGCTAGTTGGTCAGCAGGATCACACAAAAACTGCTGAACATATTTCCACCAATCATGGATTGAAGATAGGTCTTGACCTAGAATAGACCCAATTAACGTCTGGTGCAGATGTGGATAACTACTGTTTACTACTGAGTGCCATTCTAGTTCCTTCTGCCATGTTTGCTACGATCAGTCTTCCTCTCTCCTGTGAAATGAAGCGGCCTGGGCAGCGTCACTACGCTTTTAAGTTTGGTGGTGTAGTTATTCTTTTAGTGTCACTTCAAGAAGCACCCCTTTGGTTTAGTAGTATAAAGAGTCAAGTGGTATGTGGTTTGTGACCAAGAGTTAGGAGTGATGTGCTCATTTTATTATAAGTATATACATGTACCTATGTGACACTTACATCACATGGCCTGAGTTATGAAAGTGCTGAGACTGAATGTCGTTTTTTTTAACCCAAATATGATCTTTTTCTGAAACTGGCCAAGTAGTTTTGGAGCCTAAACCTAACCAATGGGTGACTGTTTGAGGCCGTGATAACAGTTCATAAGTCATATTACTTTAATTTACTTTAACTATTGGTTAGCAAGTTTCATTTTGATAGTCTAACTGGGCACTGCTTGTTACGATGGCCTGCCCACCAAAAATCTCCACAGGATACGTTTAATGTTTATATCAGCTGAACATCCATGCAAAATAACCAATGCTGGTCACATTCAGTGCTGTAGTATTTGATGAGAGTAAACCTCAAACCTCGATGAAGAGGTTTATATAGAGTCAGTCACCACTGACTCTATATAAAATTAACTCCACCATTCGGACTGTAATTACAACAATATACACCAAATGTTCTCATTCTCAATAAATGAGAATAAATAAATTCTTACTACTTCATGATGATAGTAATTATGGTTAACTAATATCTGCATTAAAACAACTCTGTTAGCTTTCCACTACATCCAGATAACAAGGACTTCCATTGCCATTATCACATCACATCACATCATATCATAAAATATCATCAATATATCAACTAGTATCGTATCATATTTCATAACTACAAATAGAATATAGTGTATTTTGGGAAGGAAAGACATGAGTTACCGAAAGTATATACTTTTTGAGAGTCATAAGCTTGTAGCCAAATATCTGTTCATACGGTGCCATCAATTAACAGCAGTCTGAATGCACCCACTACACATATTGTAAGTGCAGGTCAGTCATTTAAACTTAATTTAACTCCATGAAGTGACATGTCTATTTCTGTTTTCTTCATATCGCTATCGCACCGTAACAAGATATGGCGATGACATGATTTGAATGTGCCTGCAAATGCAGGCTATGACCTTAAGCACCTATAGACCAACCTCTGAGGCAAAAGAAAAAAAAATAGAATATTAAGTTCAAAGACAAAGAGCTGAATTAATATTCAAATTTTTTCTAGTGATAAGGACGAAAAAGGGGAAGTTTTCCTGTACCTTGGTGTGTTAGCTGCTGGTGTTAGTGGCTTGGGTTTTAGTAGCAGTGGTTAGTGGTAGTCCTTATAAGGGAACGGAAGGCAGGGCTACCTCCTGCGTTACCTAGAGTCTGAGAGTCCAGGTCGTCATCGATGAACTCCTCGCCCTGGATGATGTGCTGGGTGTCCTCACTGTGATTGACGGGGCTGGTCATTTCCTGTTCCTTCTCGTTGTGCATCTGGGCATAGACGTTGCGGCCTCCTGGAAGCTTCCTGGAAAACAGCAGGGGATAGGCATCCTCAGTCCTAACCCAAGGACTGTGGGATTTGTTATTCTGTAAGATTATTTTATTATTTTAACATTGCATATTTTAATTTAAGTGACTGTTTGGTGGATGTCTGTGCTCAGGATGCAACGAGGTGCTGCTTGTGTGTTACTGACGTGAAATAAAAAGCATGCAGTTACACAAGGTACACCTCATACATCTGGATAAAAGGAGTGAGATTTATTTTTTGCTTTCTTTAACATTGCAAGATTGGTCATTTTTCCAGATTTTCTCAGGGAATAATGTATAGCTCTTGATGAAAAGATCCAGATCTACTGATCTTAAATTATGGTTAAACATTATGGGTGGGTTAAAATTTAGAGTGACACAGAGCTATTGAGTTTGATTGAATTAAAGGAGATTGGTGTATGGGGCCAGAACAGTGACATTAAAATTTGGCATTCAAAAAAAAAAATTGGCTTTGAAAACAAAACCAGTACTGAAATAGAAAACATTGGCATTGAAACATTTGTATTGAAAAAAGTTATATTGGCATTGAAACAAGTTTTGGCACTGAAAAAAAAACTAATTAAAATAATTAAACTCTGAAAATCTTATTGTTTTACTTTATTGGGATTTTTTTGTATTTTTCAATGACAATCTTCAGATTTTTTCTTCATGTCACTTTTTTTTCAATGACAGATTTTTTTTTCAGTGACAGATTTTTTTTACAATGTCAGTTTTTTTTCAATGTCACTGATTTTCAGTTTCAACTTTCTGTCACTGTTTTGGCGTCGAGGGGGCGGAGCCTGAGGGGAAGGGCAAGTAGAGCGTGGTTTGCATATCATTAGAGAAGGTAATGGCAGCATCCTGCGGGAAGGCGGAGCTGGACTGTCGAGCCACTGTAGCATGTAGGACCAGTGTGGGTGGTAGCTAGCACGGAGCTAATGAGCTTCGGGGCGCAGAGCACGGAGCATTAGCACCAGTTAGCACAACAGTAGAACGGCAGGCTTTCCTCGCTTGTTGTGTTGTTGCGAGCCGGGGCTGCAGCGCCCACAGCAGCGCTCCGGTCTGCTCCCCGAGCTCTGTACCACCATACCGCTGTAGCGACACTGTCTCCCCCATAAACTCAGTTCATGTGAATAATATCACTATTCATACTAAACTCAACAAGCTAGTATGCGGGGAAAGTCAGCTGTGATTGTGCTATTGTGGTTCATAGTAAAGTACAACAGATGGCTGTGATCAAGTAACAGACACATATTTTCATAACTTAGCAGGAAGTCCAACTTCCTCTCTGATTTTCTCCAAGCACTCTGCTTTATTGTCCGGTCTCTGTATGCGTGTACGTCAGTATGGTGGTACAGAGCTCGGGGAGCAGACCGGAGTGCTGCTGTCGGCGCTGCAGCCCTGGCTCGGAACAACACAACAAGCAAGGAAAGCCTGCTGTTGTACTAACTGTTGTGCTAACTGGTGCTAATGCTCCGTGCTCCGTGCTCCGCGCCCCGAAGCTCGTTAGCTCCGTGCTAGCTACCACCCTCCACAGGCATAAAGGGACCGGAGCTCGGGAGCTCCGCGACAGACACAGATATACAGAGACTTGGACACATCAGGAGAGAGCTTGAAGAAAAGTCCGTGAGGTAGTTCGACTCTGTGTTGCCCAGAGGCGGCCGGCACACTGGTCCTACATGCTCCAGTGGCTCGACAGTCCACCGCAGGATGTTGCCATTACTTTCTCTAATGATATGCAAACCACGCTCTACTTGCCCCTCCCCTCAGGCTCCGCCCCCTCGACGCCAAAACAGTGACAGAAAGTTGAAACTGAAAATCAGTGACATTGAAAAAAAAGTGACATTGTAAAAAAAATCTGTAACTGAAAAAAAAATCTGTCATTGAAAAAAAAGTGACATGAAGAAAAAATCTGAAGATTGTCATTGAAAAATACAAAAAAATCCCAATAAAGTAAAACAATAAGATTTTCAGAGTTTAATTATTTTAATTAGTTTTTTTTTCAGTGCCAAAACTTGTTTCAATGCCAATATAACTTTTTTCAATACAAATGTTTCAATGCCAATGTTTTCTATTTCAGTACTGGTTTTGTTTTCAAAGCCAATTTTTTTTTTTGAATGCCAAATTTTAATGTCACTGTTCTGGCCCCATATTGGTGGCCCTTACTGGAGGTATGCGCTCTACTAAATTCTAGTTTTATCGAGTCATTTAGAAATACATTTACCGACCTATTGTAATCGTGCATGCATAAAATAATAGGTAATTTACCAATTTATTTAAGTTAACTGGACATCTGTTTGTAATTCCACTATGCTCTAGCTCATAATTTTTCCCATAAAAGGGTTCCAGATTTATCAACGTATGTATCCCACTGCCTTAAGAAGGGTGCAGGGATTTAAGATTTCCATACAATTGAAAGCAAATATGTTCAACAGATTACTAATTTGTTCATATTAATGCAGCCTGCTTTAGTAGTGTTCCTGCTTTTTCTAGTTTGCCCTTGATAATGATGAAATTGACAGACTGGCTGCTGACTGCACCAGAAATTCCCAGCTAAGTTGCAATAATGTTATATATGACCAATTTCCATATTTCATGATAGGAAATTGTATCGACATCGCCCACTCCCTACAAGCTATGTTTTTATTGTCGTGCACTGGATTAGTATTTGTATAGTCCTAGAGCTGACTGATGCATTGAAACTCAGCTGGTAACTTTGAAGATTCAGAGTAAGATGTTGATGAAAGTTCTCAGTCATTCAGGTCATTGTTTTAAGTGCTGTAGCGTAGGCAAGTGGAACTTAAGTTTTCAACAGGACGGTCGTTCCAGTTTGACATAGATGGATTCCTTTTCTCCTCTTCCAAACCATCATTCTTCTCTGACCAAGATGTTTGTGAAACTGGATTGACCATCTTTGAACAGAGGAGGTGGCCTACAACATTACTTATCACCCCACCTTCAATGCAGTACTGAGTTCCCTCCCCAGACAGCTTAAAAACCATTCACACCTAGCTCACCTAGCCCTAGCAACCCACAGGAAGCCAATTGGGTCAACAACCCAGATATGGCCGTTGCGAAACTGAAACTTAGATGTGTCCTTAACGACTCTGTAAAGGCAGCAACACACCGGTCCAACCGTTAGACTTCTGAAGCGTTTGGAGAGACTCGGACGAGGTCGGGAACATTTCTGTTCGGTGTGTTCTGCTGCGTCTGAAGCTTTTGGAGCCGTTCGGACGGTCTGCTCCGACTCAGCATGCGAAGTCTGAGGAGGAGGGCTGTCGGACATCTGAGCCACTGGATTCTCTGATTGTTTGTGTGCCAGCTGAATGGCCATTCTGATTGGCGGTGTGTTAGTGAAATAGTGCGGTGTGTGGGAGGGCAGAATACTGTGTGCGCTTGGTTTTTCTATGGACTCCGTTCCGTCATTCCTCGTTTTCATGTTTTGCAGTACTGGCATGAGACTGGTTGTTATTATGTCCGTTCAGGACAAATTAATTTGTGTTTGTTTGGTAATGCCTCACTGTATGTTTAGTATGCAGCTGTTTTTATCAGAAATTGTTAAGTTTCGTTTTGATCGAAAGTAAAAAGAGTAGCGCCAGTTATGATTTAACTGTGACAGGACAGGATGCTTCCCTTTAGGTGAGTGTGGGAATGAGACGATGTTTGGGTTTACATGTCCAGGAGCCATTAATCAAGTTAGCTAAAGGAAGAGGCCCACACAGAGGTCTGAACTGAGGTCAGCTCTCACACCAGAGGTTCAAAGCTGACTTAATACATTTCCATCTAAGTATAGAGAGACCATCTGGTCCACTTGACATCAGTAGAGTAAGGTAACACACAGAAGATTAGTTATTTCATAGGGGGTGTGAGTTAGCCCAAATCCTTCTTTCCTACCATTGATAGATGGGCCTTCAATCCACCAAAGTGATCAATTAGAAGAAGTAGGTAGGTGCGGGCAAATGGACTTTAAAAAGGCCCACACAGGCAGAGAAAAGGGCGTGGTAACTGGTAGATTTCCTAAGATCGAAGGCTTGAGAGGATTTCTCATAGAGCAGAGGGCAAAGCATTGGGCATAACTTTGCCATAGATTTGCAAATACCAGTCTGTGGCCACACTGGTTCAGATGCAGGCTTGAGATCTGTTTCAATAAAGATTGCACTGTAATTCCACCCAGCTCTGGCTCCGCAGATTCTTTTTTTAACAAACTACACGCCGACACCTTTGATGAAGACAGCCCAGAAACAAAACTACGATACAGCACTTAGATAATTCAGAGTACGTTAGAAGCTACAGTATCTCCATATTTGTGGGAATAGAATACACATAACTCTTATTTATAGGACAGCTTAGCAACTCTGGTTAGCAAGTGTCTGGGGCCATTTAAAATTGGGGGCCTGAAAATCAAATCACAGGTCAGAAAAAACACTGTCGCATCAGTAATGAACACAAAAGGCAGCCAACAATTCTAGCATACTGACTTAGAAATGACAAGCTGTTTTTTGTTTTATTTTTGTCTGTAGAAACTCATCTAAAAAGTAACTGCCTTGCTGCTTGAAATAACTGCTGAAGTGCTGCTTGAATGCCTTATCTGTCTGTGGTTACTGATATGTCATAGAACTTTAACATGACTGCCTCACCTTTTGAACTTGTAGAGGATGAAGGAGCCAGTTGCGATGATACTGATTAGGAAAATGACTGCTAGAGCCCAAACACCCAGACCCCCGGCAGCACCGTGGTAGACTGGGGTGATGACACAATAAAAAAGCTTCATGTTTGCGATATCAGAACATATTTATGATTGTTGCGAAGGACAAATCAAAAAAAGTATCTCGAGAAAGAAAATGATCTTGAGTTCATAACTGCAAAAGCCCAGGGAAAGAATTGTAGAATAATGTTCCAAAAACTTTCAACTGACATAAAGTTTCTCTTGAAGAAGCCCCTTTCCACAAAAACAAAGACATGTTAAAGTCAGTGAAGGATGATTAGACAGATCAAAGAAGAACAGGGAAAGTATAGATTGAAACTTGTCAAGATTCGGATTGGTTAGGAAACAAAGAAAGGAAAAGGCGCAGGAATCAAAAAGTATTTAGATTAGATGTGTCAATACAGAATTCTGTAGGCTTATGGTTCATGAACGCACCCATCTCCGCTGCTGTAGCTGTTGGGTCATTTGCAATTAGACCTAGCCCTTGGAAATAAATCAATAACATGGAATTATCATTAAGAAACATAAAAAAAAATGTTGTTTTAAAAAGCAGACTGTGTGGGAAGCAAAAATATTTGATATGCAGTACCTGCATTTGGGTCAGCTAGCATCACCAGCACTTGTAGACCTCCTCGCACAACAAAGCTGACATTGTTGTCATTGAAGGCCTGCATGATGGCTGGAATACGCTGCAGATAGGAAAATATTAAAATAAGGAAAATTATAGGTGCAAACTTGGGGGCGTTTGGCCAATGTCTCAGTTTTTAAAGAAAAATATGAATCTGTGTCTGTGCCTCTTTGTACTCCAGGAAATTGGAAGGTGGGCTGGTAGGTGGTGTGTAAACAAACACTTTCTATGCACGAGCAGGCACCTTATCAACGAGCATGCTCCTCTTGGCTGGTTTGCTGTCCAGAGGAAGAGCATAAAGATCAGCAGTGGTGGGGAGACCCGGCTTCACCACCGTCACCAGGGACTCCTGAGGGACACCTGTAATCTGAAGTCAGACAATTTAAAGTCAGTCACATCTTAAAGCCTCACTAATCAATAGTTGTATTTTTTAACAATGGATCAGATGACGGTGTCTCATATTTTACTGGTAGTGATGAACCACCGCAGAATTGGCACCCAACACGACATGATTTTTTCTGCCTCTTTTAATTGATTCATTCTTAGTTTTTGCTTAGCAACACATAAACTGCTCTCAATAACCCCATGTTTAAAATAGGCAACCCACTGTATGTTACCTGCCTATCCCATCACAAAATACCAGACAGAAAGCCTGTGAAGTTGACCACAGTGGAACATTTAGCATCTAAAGACATATACATTCTCAGGCATTGGTGAGACCAAAGCAGCATCAATTGGGCTCCAAACAGTAATCCAAAATGTTAAATCATTATTTTTTTTAAAAGTAACAGGGCTGTAATAACTTCCTCCAATCAATTTTAGCGGCCCGAAGATTTTGTATGGACAGACTACTATGGAGCCAGAACGGTGACATTAAAATTTGGCATCCCCCCCAAAAAAATGGCATTGAAAACAAAACCAGTACTGAAAAAGGAAACATTGGCATTGAAACATTTGTATTGAAAACAGTTGTATTGGCATTGAAACAAGTTTTGGTACTGAAAAAAGAAACTACTTAAAATAATTAAAATCTGAAAAATCTTACTATTTTATTTTTTTTTTTTTTGTATTTTTCAATGACAATCTTTAGATTTTTTCTTCATGTCACTTTTTTTTCAGTGTCATTGAGGCCCCGTCCAGATGGGCGAAAACGAACTTTTTTTTCTCCGTCTTTCTCGTCATCGTTTTAAGAATATTTGCGTCCACACGGCTCCACTGACAACGACCGAAAACGCTGTAGTTCATATTCCAGGCCTATAGGTGGCGCTTGACATTCACCAAAAACGGAGAAGAAGACACGGAGCATGCGCAGAAAGCTTGCGCGCTGTAAACAAACAGACATTAGACGGAGAAACCGAACACAACAAGCAGAAGATGAAAATGGCGAGTGCAAGGAAACCAGAATCGTTTGTGTGGACCGGTAATGAGGTCGAACTGCTGCTGCGACTCACACTCAACTACAAGGCGAGTAAGTTGCAAGAAAGGCTCAATATCTTCTGCAGCTCGAACACGAGCATGTAGTCCGCCATTGTTGTTGTTGTTGTTGTTGTTGTTGTTATGAGACGTCGTGGGGTGGGGCGATGGCGTCATCGTTTTGGAAAGTATGCGGATTCGCCGTCCACATGAAAACGGGAGGGCTGCGTTTTCGGATTTCTCCACCCTGAGACCCGTTTTCAAAAAAGTGCGTTTTCAGGCGCTGCGTTTTCAGGATCCGTATGGACGGTCGGCCAAAACAATGCAATACGTGTGCGTTTTCGCAAAACGGCGTTGTCGTCTGGACGGGGCCTGATTTTCAGTTTCAACTGTCTGTCACTGTTTTGGCGTCGAGAGGGAGGGGCCTGAGGGGAGGGGCAAGTAGAGCGTGGTTTGCATATCATTAGAGAAGGTAATGGCTGCAGCCTGCGGGAAGGCGGAGCTGGACGGTCCAGCCACAATAGCTTTAGGATCCGTGTGCCGGCCGACTCAGGGCAACACAGAGTCCAACTACCTCGCAGACTTTTCTTCAAGCTCTCTCCTGATGTGTCCAAGTCTCTGTATATCTGTTTCTGTCGCGGAGCTCCTGAGCTCAGGTCTCTATATGCCTATGGAGTGTTGTAGTAGCACGGAGCTAACGAGCTCCGGGCGCCGAGCACGGAGTATTACAGCAGGCTTTTCTCGCTTGTTGTGTCGTTCCGAGCCGGGGGTGCAGCGCCGACAGCAGCGCTTCGGTCTGCTCCCCGAGCTCTGTACCATCATACCGCTGTACACACATACAGAGACCGGACAATAAAGCAGAGTGCTTGGAGAAAATCAGAGAGGAAGTTGGACTACCTGCTAAGTTATGAAAATGTGTCTGTTACTTGATTACAGCTGTCTGTTGTACTGTACTATGAACCACAGTAGCACAATCACAGCTGACTTTCCCCGCATACTAGCTTGTTGAGTTTAGTATGAATAGTGATATTATTCACATGAACTGAGTTTATGGGGGAGACAGTGTCTCTACAGCGGTAGATAGGTATATAGAGACCGGAGCTCGGGAGCTCCGCGACAGAAACAGATATACAGAGACTTGGACACATCAGGAGCGAGCTTGAAGAAAAGTCTGCGAGGTAGTTGGACTCTGTGTTGCCCAGAGGCGGCCGGCACACGGATCCTAAATGCTATTGTGGCTGGACCGTCCAGCTCCGCCTTCCCGCAGGCTGCAGACATTACCTTCGCTAATGATATGCAAACCACGCTCTAGTTGCCCCTCCCCTCAGGCCCCTCCCTCTCGACGCCAAAACAGTGACAGAAAGTTGAAACTGAAAATCAGTGACACTGAAAAAAACTGACATTGTAAAAAAAACTGACATTGTAAAAAAAATCTGTCACTGAAAAAAAGTGACATGAAGAAAAAATCTAAAGATTGTCATTGAAAAATACAAAAAAATCCCAATAAAATAAAATAACATTTTCAGATTTTAATTATTTTAATTATTTTCTTTTTTCAGTGCCAAAACTTGTTTCAAAGCCAATACAACAGTTTTTAATACAAATGTTTCAATGCCAATGTTTCCTTTTGCAGTACTGGTTTTGTTTTCAATGCCAATTTTTTTTTTGGATGCCAAATTTTAATGTCACCGTTCTGGCCCCATAGACTACCTGTTAATAAGTGTGCCCTTACCTGACCACCCTGTAGTGACGCCACCCATCGCATGTGACCGGGGCCAACATTGACACGTACTGTGGATTTAATGCATAGCACTGTGCACACATGTTCTGCTACCCTGGGCTGTTTGGACATTAACCATATGAGCTGTATGTGAGACACAGCCTAATTCTTGTTTGCTACATGTATGAAAGGCCAAGTCCACTGTTCAGAGGTCATGGGAAAATTGCATACATCTGTGACTAAAGTTTGATTGGTATTTGTAAGCAGATGTTGTTCGATGGTATTTATGTCACCTTCATCCATATAGCCTTTGAACTAGACGTTTTACAAATTTGCTGATATATTACATTTCTTTGTCCTATTTCTTTGTCCTATTTCTTTGTCCTATAGTTGTGAGAGGGAACTTAAGATAAGATGTTCCTTTATTGATCCCCCTTGGGAGAAATTCACAGAAATTCACAGATTCAGACAAGATGGCGCCGTGCCAGTAGCAGCCTATTGTAGCAGCTCCCGGTACTTCGTAGTTTTTACTAAGTTTTTAGCTTATTTTTAGGGTTCTAACCCCAAAGGGGGTTAGAATCTTAGAAGGGTTCTACCCCGAAGGGCTAGAACCCTTCTAAGATTGTGCCGGTTTATTATTAGGGTTCTAACCCCGAAGGGATAGAACCCCTCTAAGATTGTGCCGGTTTATTATTATTAAAAAATAGCATTCTTTGCGTTTTATTCATTTATGGCGAGCTGGAAGGACCCAGAGACACGAAACTTGGTACGTTGCATATAAATGATGTCCAAATGCTTCTCCAAAAATTTCATCCCGATCCGTCAGATGGGGGCGCTATAACACAGGGTGTGAACTTCGAAAGGTTCTCCCTGCCAAGCCATAAGTGCTATTGACTTGAAATTTTTCAAACATGTCCTCCTGATAGTCCTCTAAAGAAAGCCTATTGCACCAAGAAAGCCGCCATTACAGATTTTTTGCTAATTTGCATGATGTTAAAAACAGTAAAATGAATAGAACTTTTGAAAGATTGACTCTATCAACACCGAATTTGGTATATGGCTTCGGGGAATGAAAAGACATATTTCTACTATAAATGAGCCAGATTGGTCAAAAAACATGGCCGCCACGGACCAATGTATTGTGGCAATGGGCGGGGCTTAGACATGATTGTCCATAATTCCCACACCCTTTGCCCTATCATCACAAAACTTGGTGGGTACGTTCACGACAGGACTGGGAATCTGCCTACCGGAGCATGTTGAGCTCAACCTATAGGGGGCGCTATAAATGACCTTAGCATGCATCTGAAAACCCAATTTGGAGGAATCTGGGGCTTATCATGGCTATGTGTTGCACAGAGCTTTGAGGAACATGGTGGCCAATGTCATCGACTGCGGGGAATGAGGGTCAGGGTGGCCGGTTTGGGGCGAAAGGGGTTAGAACCCGCGGATTGCCGCTTGCGGCTATATTTAGGGTTCTAACCCCGAAGGGGTAGAACCCTTCTAAGATTGTGCCGGTTTATTAGTGGGCTGTGC
>CAEMYA010001355.1:5354-15705 GCA_903131615.1 Diplodus sargus
GGCGCAGGTGATTAGATTGGCAAAACGCAGGTGGTTGGGTTGATGAGGAGGCTGGACCTGGGCGGCAGGTCAGTGAATGGATAGGCGTGGTCCTGTTCCTGAACCTTAGTTATAATAACTCCATTTAACTGTAACGACCACAAAGCTGCTCGCGTCGACTAAAATAAGTGACACATTAACCACAAGGCTCGAAGCATCACCATTAGTTGTGAGAAACGTCGCCAGCTTCACCGGAAACTGCAGGAGGAAGTTGATCGTGTGCTTTGATACGCAGAGTGGAAAAAACCTACAATATGATCAGAGTTCAGAAACAACATGTTCCTCGTCTGCTGATCCGTCTCCTCTTCATATCCACCGCTCTCGTCATTAAAGTTAAATGAATTACATTATCGTTAAAGCAAAAAGCTTTAAATCCCTGAAGTGTCTGAGATTTGCGACATGAACATGAATGCTGATGGTGGTTTAAAACTCTCTGGTGTCTTCATGTTGTGACTTAGTTTGACATGTGGTCAAATGTAAAACATGAGTGTGAACTGACGGGACATTCAACTCCAGAACTGGAAGTGGAGGAAGTTCTGCCTGTCAGCCTGAATCCAGTTTACAGACCCTGAGGATGGACACAGGTGTTTCAGGGATAAACTTCCCTTAAACAACTGATTTTATGAGACATGATGTTCCAGCAGCAGTCGCTCATTAGATTAAACTGGTGGGAACCCAGTGAGGGATCTCATCCTCGTAAGCACTTTTATTTATAACTTCTGCCTGTGAAAGTGCTGTTTCATTGAATTCTGCTCCTAACATGTGTCCACTAATCGTTCTCTGACATATTATACTCGTGTTTGTTCATGACGGAGACAAAGCAGAGCAGCTGTACCTCTGGTCCTCTTTGTCTTCTTGTCTTTGAAGACGACTTGTCCATAAGTGACGTCTTCTGCTGGTCTCACTGCAGAGTAAACCACAGCTGGATCGTTCTCTGCAACAGAAGGAGAATATAAACACTCCTGACAGAGGAATCGTTCCATTATCTGTCATGCAGGGTTATAATACGATTGATTAAGGAGTTCATGAATGTCAGCAACAGTTTCACTCCATGGGTCACTCCACCATCACTATAGTGAGAAACATCACCAGCTTCAGTTCACAGTTTACTGGAAACAGCAGGAGGAAGTTGGTGATGTGGTTTGATTTACCCGATTAAAAGATCTTCTTCTTCTTTTTGTGTCTTTGTCTTTGAACAAAAATATAAAGTGTGTTTAAGGTCAGTTTGATACAAAGTCAAGTTCATTTAGTTGGTTGAGATTGTTCTCTTTTATATCTTATAAACCTCAGAGTGACGAAGGAAACACGTCCTGTTCTTTGTTTCTGTGTTTAATCTCTTATTTTATCTTAACGTATAATTCAGTGATATTCTGTATTTAGTCAACAAATCAATAATTTTACACTCAGATTAACACTGAATCAAGCGTTAGTGACAGTGGTGAGGTCAAGTGTCTGCACAGAGTCTGAATCTGGCCCAGGTCTGGTTTATAGGTTTACTCTGGGCTGACATGTGGACATGGAGCCGTGCCGTCACTCCACACAGTATCTGGACCACAACAAGGTTTGTTTCTGGGTCAGTATCAGTCACTTTGTCTCGATTATGTATTTAAACAAATGTCATTAAACTGTGTTTATGTTGGTGGGAAGCCAGTGAGGGATCTCATCCATGAAGACACTTTGTAACATTTGTCTTTATAAGTTCCTGTTTGAGTCAATTGTGTCAATCAAACAAATTATAACTGTGAAGAACTTGTAACTGATAACAGTTCTGTAGCTGAATTCATTAAACAATTGTTTTTCTCGTATTTCAATCAATAATTAAAACTTAACAAAACTTTTTGTTTGAGAAGTTATCTGATTATTTCATGTAATTATTCATCTGATTTGATTCATTTAATATGAAGTCACATAGAGTGTAAATGTGAACAGTAACAACATGTGACTGCAGGGAAGAGATAAAGAGTATTTTAACTTTATTACTATCTACCTTAAATAAATAGTTTATAGTTCATGTATATTATTTCTTCTTGTTAACAGTCCCTGTGGTGAAACATGAGCAGGACCACCTTCAGCTGAGGTGTTTTAATCAGAAACAGGAAGCAGAACGACCACAGAGCCGTTAGCTTCTGTTAGCAGATTCACCACAGGAAACAAACAGACAGAGCGCTAACACAACACACAGTATCATCACCTGAAACAGACCAGCTACTGTCTGAACCTTTGTGGAATTAGAAATATTTACTTTTGTTTTATTTTCATCAACACACTTAAAAATTCTATATAAATATAATATAAATGTGCTGACATCACGTTACAAATGTCCTCATGGTGTCGAGCTCAGCTGTGGTCCTCACAACGAAACAAGAACAAGAACACACACACACACACACACAAAATGTAATCAATGAAACCATCTTTACCTCTGCTCCGTCTGATTGGCTGTTCTGGGGGACGTGATATTCTAACACCACTGTATGTGATGTCATCTCTGATGTCACCACCTCCTCCTTCTTCTTCTGCTGCTAAATAAACCAAAATGACAAAAAATCTATTTTAAAGTCTAAAGACGTTCAAAAGATCCAGAGCTGAACTGATGAACAAGAATCTGAACGAATATTTGACTTCAGGAAACAGTTGTTACAGTTTAAACGTGTAATAATTTGTGTGACACACTCAGCTCTGATATGTTCATAAAAATGTGAATATCAGCAGAAAAATACCATTTTAAAGGTGTAGTTGTTGAGAAATTACCAGAATTTGAAGGTAGTTTAAAAAACTATAGGGGGCAGCATGACCGCTAACTGCTGCTCACTATTCTCAACAGCTGTAGTGACTAGCTGCTGTTAGCATGTAGCTCAGTTAGCCATGGAGCTAAATAGGCTGTTGAAAGGAATATTTTCACATGTTACTGTGAACTGAGGATTGATTTGGACTGAACCAGAAGTGACTGTGGAGACAAACCAGAACTGTTCTGGTGACTCTGACTCAGTTTGTGTCCAGTCTGAATGAAGTGAGTCTGACGACGAGTTAACGAGCAGATTAAACTGGTCTGAGTTCAGTCAGAGACAGAAACTTGAGTTCAGACGGTTGGATTTTTGTTTATATAATGAAAAATGTCTAAATATTTCCTTTCTTCACATTTATAAGTTTATGTTGTTGACTTATTAGACTCAGTAGTGAACTGGCTGCTTTTACATCTCCAGCTGAAACTAGGCCCGCCTTCCTCTGTCTCTGATTGGTTGGTTTTGTTGGTTACGTTCTCTATCTTTGACTCAAACTGTTGACTCACAGCAGCTCTGATGTCTGTTTTCGGGTTTTGAGCTGTAGTCTTGCCGGTAAACACAGCGACCTCCTCGGCCTCTCTTCTGGACTTCTGCTGGTTCTGTCTGACTCGCTCGTCCTCTGGAGCCGCTCTTCACTGTCAGAGTGTCTCTGGGCTCATTAGTAGAGCGGACAGGCTGGCTGGCAGAGAAGCAGCTGCTGCAAGAACTACAGCTCAGAAACTGCCACAAACAAACATCATGAAGCTCCTGTGAGTCACAGTTTGAGTCCAGCAAGGGGAGAACGCAACCAACAAAGCACCCAATCAGAGGAAGAGTAGGGCGGGGCTTGTGAGAAGATGAGTGGCGAGCTAGTTAGCATGCTAACTTCAGTAGACATCTCTGTAACACAGAACAGAGACGTCTTTGACAGAACGTCAACACTGTTGTTTCTTCTCACTCTGGTCAAATCTTCAGCCTGCAGAAGTGAACTGCAGCACAAAGCTGAGACAAATAATGAGACACAATTTATGCTGTCGTCTGTTTTTGTGTCTGAATGTGTCTGAATGTGTCTGACCTTTAGGTTTCCTGTTGATGAGCCGTCTCACCAGTAGAACCAGAGGAATCAGTGGAACCAGTGCAACCAGAAAACCCAGCAGAATGGGTAGAATAAAAGTCCGCCACTTATCAGGAGGAGGAGCTGAAGGAGAAGATGGTGAAGCAGAGGAGGTTGGAGGAGAAGTTGTCATAGCAGGTTTCTCTAAAATGAACAAAAGATTCTCATCAACAACACAGAAATCAGATGAATTCATTCAGTCATTTCACTGCAGAGAGAAACCAGATCAGACTAAGAAAGTGAACTTGCTCCTGTCTGGTCTGTTCCTCTTGTTCTATGTCAGCCTGAGACCCACAAACTTTATATAGAGGAGAATAAATCACATGATGGTTCAATGTTAGACTTTAAAAAGGTGTCGCGGTTTTCCAGCTGTGGTATTAAAGACAAAACTGATTTAAAACATAAAGACATGTAAAGTTTTATCTGCTACGTATGAAACATAGAAATGTTGAACATTGGATGCCAACACTGACTCTGGAGACAGACTGTCTCTGTCTCTGCTGACAGTTTTATTGTAGACTTCAGTTGAACCTCCTGACCTGTGACAGTGATCCAGCTGGGTGGAGACTCTCCATCACTGCTGGTGTTACACTTGTAGAGTCCTTCATCAGACCTGGAAACATGGTGGAGGGTCATGTGACCTGTAGGCTCAGTCCTGATGAAGGAGCCATCTTTATAGAAACCAGCTGAGAGGTTGGAGGTCTTTGTTGTACAGGTGAGAGTGACATCATCTCCCTCCATCACAGGGAGGACAGGACTCTGCAGGATCACTGCTCCACCTCAACACACAGACAAACTACAGCACTTCATCCACCTACACAGCTTCATCAGCACCGACTGCACAGCCTCATCTTACCAGTGACAGTGATGTTGATGCTGCTACTGGCTGCTCCGCCTGTGGACTCACACCAGTAAACTCCACTGTCAGATGGGAAGGTGTAGCTGATGTTACAGAAGGAACCATCTTTTCTTCCCCAGTCAGCTCCACACTGAGTCCTGGTCTCTTTACTAGTGTTCCTCGTCACCGTCCATCCATCAGAGCTGTCGTCCTCCTCACACCTCAGAGAGACAGACTCTCCTACAAACAGCTGAGATCTGTGAGGACTGATCTTCAGAGAGGCTGGAGGACGAGACAGAGTGAGTTATTCTATCAGCTAAACGACCAGGTAAAATACATCTGCAGTACTGAGACCTGTAAACACACTTCAACATGTAAAACTGGTGGAGTTGGTCTTTAACAGTCACTGATGGTCTCTGTTGGTTGGTGCCATTTAGACACATCAGTATTAAATCGATGCGGTTTCATAACCAGTTAAAAGTTCCTTCAGAACATTTAAACATTCAATGAAAAAGAAAATTGGATTCTTGGATCTTTACTGTAACAAAAGGGAAGTGACTCATTCAATTATGAAATGTTTTAAGGTTTTCTACTCAAATAAGATCCATGAATTATATCAGTGATGCACCACATTGTTATTCCATAACTAAAAGTTTGGGTCAGATGTTATGAAGCTTTAATTTCTTAAATTTGAATGACGTGAATTGAGTGATGTCATTCACTTGTGAGTTCTTGTTTTTAGAATCTTTGTTTTGTTCTGGTCTTTTTGCTTTTGGGGGATTCATCGTCTTTTTTGTGAAGCACTTGTTTGCGGAGCATCAGCATTAACTAGAAAGCATTATCTCAACAGCTGCTGACTGTCAGGTGAGACGTTCACTCACCTGTGTTGGTTTCACAGCACAGCAGAAGGATCAGTGCTGAGGAGAAACGAGACTCTGGTTGGTTTGAGATTTAACAACGAGATCAGACAGAACTGAGACAGACGGAGCTGAACTGCACTCAACATTCTGGGAACATCATTCAACCTTTAGATAAACATTCTGTGTGATTGTGGATATTAAATGTTCTTCTAAAGGATTCTTTATAAAGGTTTTATTTGAATTAGATTGTTGCAGCACAGCTGGTCGACCACTTGAAACATCAGAATCAGAATCAGAATCAGAAGGAGATTCATTGTCAGGTAGGATTTTACACAAACGAGGAATTTGTCTTGGTGCAATGTTGCTTAAATATACAAGCAAACAAAAAATAAATACAAATCTATAAATCACACAGAAATATACAGTCGTACAAAAATCACACAAGAATAAAATACCCTTTTTTAAGCTATGAACATTTGGTTGTAAAATATTAAATATACAGAAACTTCCAGCTGTGACTTCAGTGAAGATGTAAAGTGTTCCTGCGATGGGTTCATGTTTCTCGACCTGAAAAATCCCTCTGACACCGTCAGCCACAACATTCTCCTTTCTAATGCTGCGTTCAGACCAAAGCAACACAATTTATTTGTGATTAGACACATTAGTCTCACTGTGGACTTTTGAAGCGATGACGCGAAAATTCAAACATTTTAGAAAATTGTTTGCTTGCATGCATTCAGGCTTTCTACAAGGAGACGTTGTGATGTTTCAGCGTCCTTCTAATACATTTACTGCATCAGTTCAGAGAGAAATCTCTTTGTTTTGTCGTCATACTGATGTGGTATGACAGATTGCTTCAGTCTACGTCGACTTGCTGGTCACAGTTACTTTTCTTTTCCTTTAACACAACTGTTAAGAAACTGCCACTCAGTGGAGACAGATGGACAGACGCTCTGCAGCAGAGAACTGGGCACTAGTAAATTCAAACTAGACAACAGTGAACGTTGAACAAGAAAGGACATCCCCTTTAAACAACAGAAGAGATAGAGTCCACTTCTCTTCAGTGTCTGTATAAATAACCTGCCTACAGGCTGATCAGCCACCAGCTGTATGCAGATGATGCAGTCTTATATCAGCTCACTGAGAAAAACAGCAGAGCTCCATCTGCAGACCAGGATGACGTCCATCAGTGGCTGCAACACAATCATCTTGAACTGAAATGATGGTTGCTATGTGTTTCTCAGGGAGCTCAGGTGTTTATGATTCTTCTCTCACTTTTCATATCGTCGTCCACAACCAGATACATCACACCTTTATTTATTTATTTAGGTCATTGACTAATTCTGTGCCACAGAATCAAGACTGACTGCCACATATTGTTTTTTTGTTTTTTTTTAGTGCTACTTACAAATGCCTCTGCCTCTCTGTCACTCACGCGTCTCACACACAGCTCCTCCCCTCCATACACACCGCTGTGAGTCTCCATTAAAACAACATCATACGTTAAAATAAGAACATGGAAGCTTTGATATTTGGTGCAGACGGCTGGCGAAAGAGTTCACAAAAGTTTGTTATCTGGAGAAACAACCAAAGAAACATCAGATGTCTCCAACAGCTCGTCTGCTGTGATCACAGTCTGCAGCAGAGAACACATCACAACCTGATCTCAGACCAGATTTAACCCTTGATGTTCAGTTGAGCTCGTGCTAACACCTTTTTGCCGCTTTACACAGACTTTAAGGTCATGTGACATTGAATACAGAGCAGAAACCACTCCCATCCAGGTCATTAGGCGAGTTCAAGATCACGCAGTGCTGCGCAGCGCAGCCTAAATCGTGATGCATGCTGGGTAAAATGTGTCCATGATGACCTGGATGGTTTCTGCTCCGCATCCGATGTCACATGACCTTCAGTTATGGCGGGAGCGAGGCGGCTGCAGAGCAGGTGAGCAGCTGTTCTCCAGGTGCTGCGCGACCCTAGACCACCTTCATGACGTCAGGACTTTGCCCTGATTGGCTCTCATCTACGCTGACGTATATGACGTGTGTTTCCATGAATTTCCATAAGCGCCTCTTTTCTCCTCCAGTATCACAGACTGTCAGATCAGTAGCAGCCGTGTGGCCGCAGCTGTGAGACAGTCAACATGAATAAACCTATAAAATCCTTCATGTAACTCAACAACCCTGAAAGATGTCGTCAGTAAACTGCTGAGTTCTGTCAGCTGAGGGTGATGATGGAGAAGAACTGCTGTGTCCAGTGTTCTCTGTACTATCCACTCTGATTAACCCTTTCTGCTCCGTCACATTAACAATACAAAGAATTATCCTGAGCTGTTCTGCTGTGATGAGACGGTGCAGCAGGACAACAAGACATCTGACTCACTAACTTGTTCTGATTATTGTATTTCAGTCATTCAGTGAAATGTGTTTCATTCATTGTGAATAATGTTGCTATAAGAAAATGCATCATCTTATGTGTCTATAGTTATGCTTCTTTGTTAAATGTAGTCAGCAAATTCCCCTCAGCTGTCTTTTTGTAGGTGGCTGTCCTCTGGACACATTTTACAGAAGTGGATCTGAGGTTAAGATGAAGCTTCAGTGCTGTGACGGTGCTGCCACCTGCTGGTGTTCTGTCTGTCCTGCATCTCCACTGTCCTCAGTGTCTTTATGGACTCAGGTCCACAGGTCCACTACAGGAGTGAATGGGCTCATTGTTTCTGTGTGACTGGAACTGGAACATCAACATGACATCTAAATATAATTCTATGCAAAGACCTGTTGCCAACCCAGTCCTGCACACTGCACCTGAACCTGGCACTGTTTTTTTGGTGGTTCCTCCTCCTCCTCCTCTTCCATCTCCTCCTCCTCCTTCTCCTGTCCCTCCTCATCTGTCTCTTCCTCCTCCTCACTCCTATGACTGGCATCATCCTGTCCCTCTGCATCAACGTCACGACTGACACTGTCAGCTAATAACAATACATGGACTAAAGACTGTCGAATGGTCATACTGTGCCATCTTCTTCAAATTTTAAAACAAGTGCCCCATAATGTCATTGACATGCTCAGATGAAGCCACAAGCGGTTATTCATCCTGAAACACATTTTTTATTTTAGGTGTACCAACATTTTTACATTTTTGTTGACTTCAGAGGCCCATTACTCATTTTAATTTTGGCCACTTTAGGCGTGTTTGCTTCAAAATGAAGCTGTGGCTGAAGAGGTTAATGTCACTATCTCTCTACATATTAAAGGAATCTATTTGTGTGTCTCTGTCCCTCGCATAGGCCTGTTTTGATGACTATTTGTTTATTGTGAGAGGTTTTCTTATCGAGAAATAACGAGCCGCACACCAGGTGAGATACACACACATACTGGGGGGAGGGGGCCTTGAATGAATATGAATACAGCCTCAGAGCCGTCCGCCCTGTTTTATGCTGTTGTGATGATGCTTGGACAGAGGAGCTAATGCATAACAGCAGCAACGGTGAGGAATATCTTCAAATTCATTCTATTAGAGTAAATGTATTACAAAACTGTGGCACATGTTTGAAATTAAACGGAATTGTCCTTTAAAAAAAACCCTTATGTGCTATTGTGCTCCCTCTAAATGCTGTCTTTTTATCTAAGATTAGTCCATGTACTGCTTTTATTTTACAGTATGGGTGAACATCACTCGGGTATTTTTAACTTCATCACAGGTGAGTTCATTTACTATCAAAGTTTCAACCAGGTTCACCATACCTGTGATATTTTAAGTTGGCAAAAGTTAGATTTGCAGGTGTCGTCTATTGGACTTTTTGACCTCGATGCAGTTTGAGGAATTGTTTGCTGAAATTGAGAAGTTAATTCAAATAGTTGTACATTAGAGCATTGAGAATTGCACATGTATACAGCACAAGAGCTGTCATACAGTTTATGGAGTAATGCCAGTTATGTAGGCACTAGTTGAAACTCTCAATTTAGGTTAACATCTTTTTAAATGCAATACACTACATGTGTATTTTGACAAAGGTTGAATTGTCTTCTATTGGACTTAGAAACAACGTAAAACGATGTTGTCTAAGAGCCGTCGAAATGACGTCAGTCATGAGAACGACACCGGCACTGGGTCTGCTGCTGGGTCCGTGTCTTCACCGGCCTGGCGGACTGTAGCCGCGCTGACCTTCGCCCCTCCACCACTAACAGCTCTTTAATATGGAGCATTAGGCGCATCCTGTATTAACCGTTTTCTCTGTTTCACCCTTAATGTTTCAGCTCCATCTCTTTCTGTGGCTTCTTTCTTTTTAGCAGGTTTGTTAATTTGAATTCATCCCGCTCCTCTTTCTTATCGTTCCTTTATCAAACAGGAACATAACGGTGTAATAACTGACTGAGCGGCTGAGCCAATCACATTTCAATAGAAACCAGGACCAGCTCAAGCTGGGAGGGGCCGCTCGTGTCCCCCCTTAATATGCTAAATATTAGACTGACCCGGTCCACTCTGTGCCACCTGCGGCCGTTTTATGGGTTAAAAAAATGCTTAGCCGTGTAATAAGCGGGATAAAGTGTAGAACGGCGGTCATTGTCGGGAAAATAAGTCCCGGTTCGTCCTGTCGGGACCTATTTTCCCGATAATGACCGCCGTCCTACATTATCCCTTACATATTTAATTACAAAAACTAATTTGCATATTTAGACATAATTCAGGAAACACTTGATACAGAATATAATTAGTGTAATGTTCCCTCTGTTCACCTGTC
>CAEMYA010001358.1:0-15874 GCA_903131615.1 Diplodus sargus
AGTCAGACTGTCCCACTGAAGAATAGTAGAGGAGCACAACCACCATTTCAAATCTGCTTCTTTATTGTTTGTGCTGTTTGCTCATTACAAGGTTCACGTGTTAGAAAAGATGTGTCTGCATGCTTGTAATAAATGTTGTGACAGTTAGGTGGAGGTGCTGTATCAGCTTTGCAACTGCTGCATTTTTTAAAACTCATTCAATAAAAAAAACTCAACAAGAACAAGTTTGTAATTGTTTGTTTTCCTGGAAACATCATTTAAAACAGTAATATTCCTTGTGTATTGTGACTTTGACAGGATTTTATTTTTCTTCTCACAGATTTCTGCTCAAGTCTTCCTCGTATATGTTTATCTAAATTCAGAAAGCTACATTGTTTTTAAGTGGTAATCTTAAATAAAAGCACAACAGACAGATTAAAATCACTCTGCCTGGTTTTAGTCGCTTGTAGACGTTAGAAGAATCAGATAAAATGAGCAAATGAAACTGAGTTTTCATCCTCCGTCAGTGAAGCGTCACCTCTCTTCTTTCCCAGGATGCACCTGCAGGCCTCCTCTCCTTATTTATAGCTCCATGTAAATGAAGAGGTCAAGTGTCAGCTCTCTGTAGAGTCAGAGGGAACTGAATGAAATCACATTCATCAGCAAGTGAGCAAAGAAACAAATGTATGACAATAAAAGTCTTTTTTAGATGGTGATGTTGTAATATTTGGGGCTCAGGGGGGAGACGTCGCCTACGTTGACAATAACGGAGACAGAAGAGACTTTTCCCTTCACAGAAGATAAGAGAGCAACAAATGTGACAAAGCCTGCAGACTGAAGCAGAGCTCCTCCTCCTGTCAGTCACTCTCAGTTTCAGTGTTGTATTAAATTGCTCCTCCAGCACCTCCTCTCCTCATCCTCCAAAGCCTCTAATCTGTCAGCAGTAAGCTCACTTTCCAAGTTACAAGGCCATTCTCAGCACACACTGACAACATGCTGGGGACCCTCTGCACTCTCATCACTGCTCTAACATGTAAGGAGGCTGACTTACTGCAGCTTTCACCTCATGTTGGATTCATCAGTCTGTGTGTTTCTCTTGACTCCATGTCATCTTGTTGTTTCCAGGTGTGAGTGGTGTGGCGGTGCTGACACAGAAGCCTCCTGTTGTAGCAGTGACCAAAGGAGAGACAGCCACCATGGACTGTAACCTGGGGACTGTTACTGCCAACCGTGCTCGCTGGTACAAACAGGTTCCAGGAGAAGTTCCTCAGTTTGTTTTATATTTTCTTCACAGCCATAGCTCTCCAACCTATGGCTGTGGTTTCTCCTCCCCAAAGTTCACATCTACTCATCAGTCACAATCAGATTATCGTTTGATCATCAACAATGTGGAGGAGGGAGACTCAGCAGTCTATCACTGTAAAACATGGGACAACTCTGTTAATGAGTACGTATCACAGTGATTTACACTGTGACAAAAACCTCCTCACTGATACTTCTGCTTTTTCAGTCTCTGACACATCACCTAATGCTCTCTACTACTCTGTCTTCAAGACTGTGAAAAAAAACATTTTTAATACGTTTAGAATATTAAACAAAGAGGACTCCAATGAGTGAATCTACAGAATCTAAATTAATCCAGATTAAGATTAATTCAATGTTGGACACCCTGGCCTCTTTAACAGCTCATAAAACATAAAACTAACTTCATCAGAATTGCTGATTAACATGATTTTGAACTAATGATTTCAGAAATTCTCTCCAGGAGATGATGAATCTCTGCTTTTTATGACTCTGACACTTGTCAGCTGATCAGAGAGCCATCAACCATTACTCTGTGTAACAACATACACTTAATTGAATTCCCACATAAATGCATTTAATTCTACTTTTCACTCATGTTTTATTAACGGAAACAGAAAAATCAGTGCGCTAGTAAATATGCACCACCTCCATGCATGATATCTGACACTATTCTATAAAACAGACTTTAAATGTTTCTGTGTCTTTAATACTTCTGAGTGAAAAAAACAACATGTGACAGATATTTCTGAGACATACAGGTAGTGATGATTGTTACACTGGATCCACATGTAAGAGAGGGCAGGTGTGAATATTAATACATGGAGTTTATGTAGGATGAACAGCAGAATCAGAGAAACACAACAGATGACTCAACAAAGACTGAAGACTGGACTTAAACACAGACTACACTAATGAGGGGAAGAGGTGCAGGTGGAGAGAGGTGGAGGAACACAGGTGAGAGTAATGAGTGGAAAAACACGAGGAGAAGTGAAGGAGGTGATGAGACAGATGCAAGACATGTGGAGGAACGCAGACTGGAGAGAAACACAAAGAAACAGGATGGAAACAGAGAAAAGACGCCACAAAAACACAGAAAACACATGAAACAGACATGAAAGAAGACATGAATGACAGGACCGTGACAGGAAGTCTCTGTTAGCGGAGCCGAGAGAGGCACTGAGACGAGACACTCCAGAACCTGCATGAAGACACTTCCTTTTGACGGTCCTGGAAAATCTGACCCGAGTCCTGAACAAAGAAATCCACAGTCCAGCAGCAGTAAACAACTTAAACACCACAAAGAGATGGGAAGATCTCATTATTCATGTCACGTTAGAATCTGCTCACAAATGGTCAATAGAAAAGTGATTAATACATGTGAACTGCTACAGACTGTTATATAAAGCCCCTTTAATGTAAACTGTGCATGATGTAGGTGGTTAATGCATGTTAACAGAGCTGAGTGTGTAAACTCCTCCTCCTCCTCTTCTCCTCTCCTCAGTGTCTTTATAAGCTTCAGTCTCTCTTCTCCTCACACTCCAACCCTGCTCACCTCTCAGCTGGACAGTAAGGGACGTTTACAGCACACACTGACAACATGCTGGGGACCCTCTGCACTCTCATCACTGCTCTAACATGTAAGATATTCTTCTCAATCCTTTTACAGCCCACATTTTCACACACAAACCTTTCACTCATGTGTTTTTCTCTGTATGTTGACAGATGTTGATGCAGCCAAAGTGGTGACCCAGACGCCTGCTGTCCACACAGTTTCTACAGGACAACAGGTCGTTCTCAACTGTAATATTGAGAGGGATGATGTATATCGTGTTTACTGGTATAAACAGATTCCTGGTGAAGCTCCTCAGTATGTTTTGTACTTCTACCATAGTGACAGTTCACCTCACTTTGGAACAGGATTCTCCTCAGACCGATTCGACTCTAAAGCCTCATCAAACATAAATTATCAGTTCATCATTAAGAGGGCAGAGACAGGAGACTCTACTCAGTATCACTGTAAGACATGGGACGACACTGCCAAAGTGTACGTATCACAGTGATTTACACTGTGACAAAAACCTCCTCACTGATACTTCTGCTTTTTTAGCCTCTAACACATGAACCAATGCTTTCCATAACACAGAATGTAAAAGGTTACACAATCTAAATGAAACCAGATTAAAAGTGATTTAATGTTGGACACTCTGGCCTCTTCAACATCTCATAAAACATAAAACCAACTTCATCAAATTGCTGATAAACATGATTTTGAACTGATTAATAATTTCAGAAATTCTCTCCAGAAGATGATGAATTTCTTCTGTTTGTGTCTCAGAGAGCTCGTCTGTAAAACCTGGTTAAACACAAAGACTTGAATCAGCTGTGAATGTGTGATTGGTGTCGTCAGCACTTTTTATGCAGCACTACGCCTCCAAGATACCAAATAAGTCGACATCAGTTTGTGTTGTTGGAGTTTTTTTTAACACTTTGTTCATAAGAGGTGTGGCGAAACATCCTGGTCACACTTTATTTTAAAGTACATTAATAAAACGTAACAGGCCGTACTTTGTATCAACTTAGACAAAAACAATTCACCAATAAGATGTAACAAACCGTACTTTGTATTAAATTAGACAACTAGAAATAATGTAATCTTAATTAGACAGCAAACAAGAAAAGTTGTACTGTAATTAGACACCACATAGCCGACCCAAATTATGCTGTAATCAGAAACCGCATATAAAGTCTCATTACTTATTAATGTACTGTTAAATAAAGTGCGACCGAGTCTGCTGTCATGAGTTACTTTTTCCAGGTATTAGTCAGACCCCATGTAGTCCCAGCAGAACAGAGACAACACCAGCAAAAAGTTTTTCATTTTTTTAACACATTGCTGAAGAGTCAATAATAACGGTGAAGCTCAAGTGTAATGGTGCTTGATTACTGATGTGTTTCTAACATATTAATAATAAGTGATATAATAAATGATCATTAATATTGAGCATGCTTGTTATGTGCACTTTACATCCTCTTTATCATCGTCCACCTGCAGGGACGCCGCCAACTGGGCTCTTGTATAGGCCGGCATAAACATGTGATGCCGTTTTATATAAAACTATGCATTTTAATGATATTTTTGACTATCCTCATTTCTAAAAAGACCAACATGACAGTTACTTGGTCATACTGCTCACTGTCTCCCTTGTCGTCCTGTATGCAGGTCTGATTTATCTCCACAACTGCAGACTCACAGGTGGTTGCGTTGGATTTGGGGTGAAAGAATACTTATATGAGGCTATATGGTTGTTGTGATTTAATCTTCTGATTTCCAGAAAATATAAGCATTTCTCTGATTGTACTGAGAGTTGTATTGAGTCACACAGTCTGCATACACCAGAAATGTTCTCCTCTGTTCCTACTGCAAAGCAGGAAGGTGAGAGTCCCAAACCACTGACCAAACATTCTATTTTAGTGATTGCTGAATTTGAACTATGTTAGATATACACATACATATGCTTTTTTTATTATTTTAGAACTGTTTTTAATACTTGAAAATCATTCTGAAATAGTTCTGGATTATAGGCTATTTTTATTTCATAGTTTCATATTTCATGTTCCTATCATGTCCTTCCATAGCTCCTTCTGTTTCCAGTCTCCCCATGGTATCTGTTCTTTGGATTTTGATTCTTGCATTTTTGCATTTTGGATTCGAACTTTGCTTTTTGTTTGCCTTTTTAGCCTTGGTTGCTAATTTGCTTTTTGTCCCTTTTTGTCTGGTTTTGGTACCTGGCTCCCTTTGTTTCTGTATTGCTCAGCTTTGACAATAAAGCTCACTTTGTGTTTCCCCCTGATCCTGCCTCCTGTCTGAGCAACTGCGTTTGGGTCCACCTCCTATTTCCTTAGTTTTCCCCTTTAACCCTGCTGTGGCACTCCTCCTCTTCTCCTCTCCTCAGTGTCTTTATAAGCTTCAGTCTCTCTTCTCCTCACACTCCAACCCTGCTCACCTCTCAGCTGGACAGTAAGGGACGTTTACAGCACACACTGACAACATGCTGGGGACCCTCTGCACTCTCATCACTGCTCTAACATGTAAGGAGGCTGACTTACTGCAGCTTTCACCTCATGTTGGATTCATCAGTCTGTGTGTTTCTCTTGACTCCATGTCACCTTGTTGTTTCCAGGTGTGAGTGGTGTGACGGTGGTGACACAGAAGCCTCCTGTTGTGACGCTGAGGAGAGGAGAGACAGCCACCATGGACTGTAACCTGGGGACTGTTACTGACAGAGCTGTCTGGTACAAACAGGTTCCAGGAGGAGTTCCTCAGTATGTGCTGAGTTTTTATCACGGCTGGAGCTCTGTATATTATGGCTCTGGTTTCTCCTCTCCAAAGTTCACATCTACTCATCAGTCACAAAGAGATTATCGTTTGATCATCAACAATGTGGAGGAGGGAGACTCAGCAGTCTATTACTGTCACATGTGGGATGACTCTGTTAAAGAAGACGTATCACAGTGATTTACACTGTGACAAAAACCTCCTCACTCGATACTTCCTCTTTTTGAGTCAGACTATTGGCTGAGACTGAAGATCATCTAAAGCTCTCTGTAACTATGTGCTGCAGCCTGAAGGAGTGCTGTTTGTTCCTCTGCTTGTAGAATGATGCTCAGACTTTGTTATTCCCAATAACTATCACAGGAATCTTCCATTTAAAAGTAACAACAGCGGCTTCATTCACAGTGACTTCACAATTCTGCTGTATGAATATTCTGAATGCCTCGATTAAAAATGACAGATAGGATGAGGGTTTGGTTCTCTGATTGATTGGGTATAAACGGGCCAAATGCAGTCCTGAACTCTCACTCTTGTGATCACCTCTGAAATACAGACACAGTTTTGCAGATCATCAGCACTGGGCTGCTCCAGATCACCCTGAGGATTCACCACAGTCACTGTGAGAGCCTCACATCGCTCTCGTAAACTTTTTAATGAACTCCATCAGGGCCTGATACTGAGCTTGTGGCTGCAGCCCTGAACTCCTGGTGTTGAACTCAATGTTGGGTTCTGGTGGTGATATCAAAGCCTTGCAGGGTCCAAAGCGTTGTTCCCTCTCTCCATCACTGTAGGTGTTGTAGAGGTTCTGGTAAATCTCCTCTTTGAAGCGTTCCAGGTGACCATGTGTTCTCAGTGAACTCAGGTTGATGTGATGAATGATGGATGTCACTTGCTTCCTTGCTCTCTTGACGTCCCTCCTTCTGTGTAAATCTGCTTGACAGGTTAAGAGCTTCATCCTCACAATGTTTTGGAGATTTGCTCAGGTGAACTTTTCCTCCTCCGTCACTCTCTTGCAGCTCCTTTATTAACTGGCAGAGTCTTGTTTCCTGTCTCATCTGAATTCTGACATTAACTGGACCTTCTGATCTGATCAATGAATACAGTCCAGGTCCTTGTCAAACTGAGGCCACACTCTCTTCTTGTGAGCAGTCGGATACTTGATGGATGTTCAGGTTTGTCTTGCGGTGTAACTCTCAGTGTGTGGAGGTTTCAGGCATTGTGGAGGGACTCTAGTCAAGACTCCTCCTGTGTCTCACCAACGACAGATAGTTTTTTGAAGTATGCAAATATGCTTTTACACAGAAAGATACCCATCATGCACGTGGGTAAATATGAGCTCCTTAAAAACACAAGTCCTGATCTACAGACTGTTGTTACTAATATTTGTTTCGGTAAATGTTCATGTGTGTTGCAGCTCATCATTAAAGGTGCAAGTTAGCAGCAGGTTCTCATTCGCTGATCTTCATTTCCACACATACTACATAGATATAAAGTATATTTATCATAACACAGCATGTAAAACAGAACATTAATAAATACATGTGTAGTAAAAATGAGATGAACATCAAAAACATTCAGGGAGAAACAGAACAATAACAGAAAATATAATTGAAATATTAGATTTGTGGAATGATCTGATTTGTAGATATGATGTGAAAATATTTAACGTACAAGTTGTACATTTACTGATTAACAGTGCTGAGTGTGTAAACTCCTCCTCCTCCTCCTCTTCTCCTCTCCTCAGTGTCTTTATAAGCTTCAGTCTCTCTTCTCCTCACACTCCAACCCTGCTCACCTCTCAGCTGGACAGTAAGGGACGTTTACAGCACACACTGACAACATGCTGGGGACCCTCTGCACTCTCATCACTGCTCTAACATGTAAGATATTCTTCTCACTCCTTTTACAGCCCACATTTTCACACACAAACCTTTCACTCATGTGTTTTTCTGTGTATGTTGACAGATGTTGATGCAGCCAAAGTGTTGACCCAGACGCCTGCTGTCCACACAGTTTCTACAGGACAACAGGTCGTTCTCAACTGCAACGTTGAGACAGATTACACTTATGTCAGTTGGTATAAACAGGTTCATGGTGAAGCTCCTCAGCTTGTTCTGAGATTTTACCATAGTTACAGTTCACCTGACTTTGGAACAGGATTCTCTTCAGACCGATTCGACTGTAAAGCCTCATCAAACATAAATTATCAGTTCATCATTAAGAGGGCAGAGACAGGAGACTCTGCTGTGTATTACTGTGGAACATGGGACGGCTCTGCCAGTGAGGGCGTATCACAGTGATTTACACTGTGACAAAAACCTCACTGAGACACTCATGACAGCTTCTATCAACTCTGAACACAATTAAACACTTCAAATCATGAAAAACTGGAACAAAACATTGAAGCACATGAAATAAAGTCCTCTAAAAAGACAAGAGTGTTTGAATAAAGTCCAGCAGTGTCTGTGAATATAAGCAGACTGATGAAGTGAATGAGACGTGGACAGTGAAAGTTGGTCTCAACAGGATGTTTCAGTTCCACTCCCCTCATTAGTGAGAGTCAGGAGGTTTTTGTACGGCCATGTGTACAAACTGAATCACTGTGGTATTCGGACAAGGCACCAAGCTGACTGTGACAAGTAAGTACTTTGAACTCATCATGAAACAGGAGAGATTTCATTGTTTCTCTTGTAGATTTAAGTGTTTCATGTTCTTGTTCATTCTTGTTTAAAGTGGGAAACATTTTTAGTGCAGATTAATTGTTTGTAGTTTGAAGCTTTGAAACAGCAGCAAGCTGCTTTAAAAGACAATGGACAGGTGGACAGCTGATTACAAGGTTTTGTCCAGAAGTTGTTTTAATTGTTGTTGGATTTAAAGACAGAAGATTATTCTCAGTTATTGTATTTAACTTATAGTTCATATATTTTATATTTCGTCTTGTTTCATCATTGAGAAATTCAGATGACTACAACGGCAGATTGTTTATCTTGTGAAGGTGAAAATAAAATGAGAATATTTTCTATGTATCTTCAGTCAGTAGGGCAGAGTAAACACTGTTTATTGTGCCTGTTTGAAAATAGAGATTATTTAGTGAGACAGTCGTCTTTGAATCTGAAGTGATATCTGCTGTAATTGAACACAATGACTGATAATCACAGATGATATTTAACTACTGTGGTTGAAGAGAATTTCTCTGGTTGAATTATAATGTTTCATTAGTATCCTTATATATCTGAGGTCAGGGAGAAACTGGTCGTCTTTGAAAATGTTAAAAATCAACTCTGCTCATGATGTTGATGATTATTTTGACAGTCAGTCTGAAAGTGTTTGTTAGTTTTGTCTTTTCTGGGACTTAATTTCTAGTGATGTGATGGATGTCCTGGATGTATTTTCAGGCTCCAGCCTCCCTCCTCCTGTCCTGACAGTCTTCCCTCCGTCCAGAGCTGAGCTCCAGTCCAACAAAGCCTCTCTGGTCTGTCTGTCCAGTCAGTCTGTGCCTTTTGCAGATGTGAGCTGGTTGGCTGCTGGGAGTCCAGTGAGCAGTGGGATCTCTACCAGCACCGCCGTTCAGCAAGCGGACCGCACTTTCCAAATCAGCAGCTATCTGGCCATCCAGACGTCAGACTGGAACATGGAGAAGGTTTACACATGTAAAGTGTCTTTGGGCTCCCAGACTGCAGAGCAACACATCAACAAGTCAGACTGTCCCACTGAAGAATAGTAGAGGAGCACAACCACCATTTGAAATCTGCTTCTTTACTGTTTGTGCTGTTTGCTCATTACAAGGTTCACATGTTAGAAAAGATGTGTCTGCATGCTTGTAATAAATGTTGTGACAGTTAGGTGGAGGTGTTGTATCAGCTTTGCAACTGCTGCTTTTTTCAAAACTCATTCAATAAAAAAACTCAACAAGAACAAGTTTGTAATTGTTTGTTTTCCTGGAAACATCATTTAAAACGGTAATATTCCTTGTGTATTGTGACTTTGACGAGATTTTATTTTTCTTCTCACAGATTTCTGCTCAAGTCTTCCTCGTATATGTTTATCTAAATTCAGAAAGCTACATTGTTTTTAAGTGGTAATCTTAAATAAAAGCACAACAGACAGATTAATATCACTCTGCCTGGTTTTAGTCGCTTGCAGACGTTAGAAAAATCAGACAAAATGAGCAAATGAAACTGAGTTTTCATCCTCCGTCAGTGAAGCGTCACCTCTCCTCTTTCCCAGGATGCACCTGCAGGCCTCCTCTCCTTATTTATAGCTCCATGTAAATGAAGAGGTCAAGTGTCAGCTCTCTGTAGAGTCAGAGGGAACTGAATGAAATCACCTCCATCAGCAAGTGAGCAAAGAAACAAATGTATGACAATAAAAGTCTTTTTCAGATGGTGCTGTTGTAATATTTGGGGCTCAGGGGGGAGACGTGGCCTACGTTGACAATAACGGAGACAAAAGAGACTTTTCTCTTCACAGAAGATAAGAGAGCAACAAATGTGACAAAGCCTGCAGACTGAAGCAGAGCTCCTCCTCCTGTCAGTCACTCTCAGTTTCAGTGTTGTATTAAATTGCTCCTCCAGCACCTCCTCTCCTCATCCTCCAAAGCCTCTAATCTGTCAGCAGAAAGCTCACTTTCCAAGTTACAAGGCCATTCTCAGCACACACTGACAACATGCTGGGGACCCTCTGCACTCTCATCACTGCTCTAACATGTAAGGAGGCTGACTTACTGCAGCTTTCACCTCATGTTGGATTCATCAGTCTGTGTGTTTCTCTTGACTCCATGTCATCTTGTTGTTTCCAGGTGTGAGTGGTGTGACGGTGCTGACACAGAAGCCTCCTGTTGTAACAGTGACCAAAGGAGAGACAGCCACCATGGACTGTAACCTGGGGACTGTTACTGATAGTGCTGCTTTCTGGTACAAACAGGTTCCAGGAGGAGTTACTCAGTTTGTTTTATATTTTTATTATCCCAATAGTTCTCCAAGCTATGGCTCTGGTTTCTACTCTCCAAAGTTCACATCTGCTCATCAGTCAACATCAGATTATCGTTTGATCATCAACAATGTGGAGGAGGGAGACTCAGCACTCTATTACTGTAACACATGGGACAACTCTGTTAAAGAAGAAGTATCACAGTGATTTACACTGCGACAAAAACCTCCTCACTGATACTTCTGCTTTTTGAGAGGCTCACACGTCTGAATTGTGTGTAGAGTCATGAACGCCAGCTCTCTGTAACTTTTCTACATAAATGACTTACATCCATGATTTTTCTTTTTTTTGTAAATGTGAAAATAATTTAACAATATGTTTTCCACCTCCTGAGAAAGCCCCCAAAGCCAACTGCTACACAGCTGTTACAGAAACAAACAGAGGTATCAAAAAACAAGCTAAATACCAAAAAACACACAGAAAGTTATATTTTTCTTAACTGAAGTCCAAGTAACAGTGATCAGTCTGAAGTGTATAATAGTGTTTGCTTAGACTGATAAATAAATAAAACAATCTAAAAAATAAATAAAACACAGTGCAGTACAGATATGTCAGTTACATATGCATACTTTGTTCCTGTTGGGTTTTTGCAACCCAGTCCTGCACAAGATCTGGCATCAGTCCACGGTCATGTGGTTCAGAACCCCTGCACTACAGGACCATCACCTCCAGCTATACAAACTGGTTTTAGGAGACAAGACCAGAGATATTTACTGGCTAGCATGCTAACTCCTGTGAGGGAAATTCTCTAATGTCCCTTTATTATTTTGATATGTTGTTCTTGCATATGACACTTAACAAATGTAGATATGTGTGGGGTGAAACATGTGTCTTTGGGCCTCCTGCAATGTTTCTGTCTAATAACAATGCAGAAGGCTGTGAAAACTAACCTAAATTGAAATCCTGAAAGGTGTTCATGTAACCTCTTCTGTTATATGTGTTCTGACAATGGTTGATGGATGATTCGGGTTATGCTCTTAACTTTTTCTCATCCTACCTATCAAACGGGAAGTGTGATGTCGTCATAGACAACTTCATGTCCTCAACTGTACCTAAAATATGTATGCATGTATCTGATCGGCCAGTTCAATTACCGTATTGACCTGAATATAGGATTACCCTGATTAGAAGATGATCCCTCTTTTCAAGATTAATCTTCAGAAAAAGACTCTGATAACCACAATTGACTTTGTTTAAAGAAATTCTAATAATTAATGGTAATGGGCATGCCTTCATTTCATTTCTCAATAACAAACTCACATACCCTCCTCTCAATCTCTTGGAAGGACCACGATGAGCTTTTCTCTTACTGTTAGCGTTTTCCGACAGTCTTTTTGGACACGCTATCTTCGTACGTTACACTCTGTAACTCCATATTTCTTGGCTGGCTGACAGTTGTTTGACGCCTCTGCTGCACTGACCACCATTATCTTAAAATTAACATGATAGCTCCGCCTCAGATGTCTGTTAACTTGCCCCACTTTTTTACATTATTTTCATCGAAAAAACCTCGTCCTGTATTTGGATCAATATGGTATATATCCCACCACTGCTACACTGATGACATGCAGCTGTATTTCTCATTTAAACGCAACGACATAGTCAATATCAGTATCCTCCATGACTGCCTGACTGCTATCAAGGATTGGATGTCTCTCAACTCAACTCAGACAAAACCAAAGTTCTCCTCATTGGTCCCAATTAACTCATTCCTGAGCTGAATTCCTCTGTTGGCCCTCTAGCCGCCAATCTCAAACCGTCCTCCAGAAACTTGGGTGTGATCTTTGACCACAATGTGCACTTCCACTCACACATAAACAAACTTGTACAATCCTGCTTTTTCCAACTCTGGAACATCTCAAAAATCAAAGCAATGCTATCAACCAGACATCTTGAACTACTAATCCACACACTGATTTTCTCTCGCCTTGACTACTACAATGCTCTCTGCACCTGTTTCAACCATGCAGTCCTGTCTCGCCTGCAACTCGTACAAAACGCTGCAGCTAGACTACGAACCAAAACCAACCGCAGATCCCACATCACACCAATTCTTGCATCCTTTCATTGGCTCCCAGAAAAGAACCGAATAGACTTCAGGATACTACTCATCACATACAAGGCCCTACATGGTCTTGCCCCTCCCTACATTTCTGAACTTTTACACTCTTACTCCACCTCTAGACCACTCAGATCTTTCGACCTAGGCCTCCTATTTATACCCTGCTCCGTCCTCAAATCTTCCTTGTCAAACTGAGGTCACACTCTCTTCTTGTGAGCAGTTGGATGCTTGATGGATGTTCAGGTTTGTCTTGTGGTGTAACTTGCAGTGTGTGGAGGTTTCAGGCATTGTGGGGGGACTCTAGTTAAGACTCCTCCTGTGTCTCACCAACCACAGATAGTTTTGTAAGCCATGCAAACATGCTTTTACACAGAAAGATACCCATCATGCACGTGGGTAAATATGAGCTACTTAAAAACACAAGTCCTGATCTACAGACTGTTGTTACTGATATTTGTTTCAGTAAATGTTCATGTGTGTTGCAGCTCATCATTAAAGGTGCAAGTTAGCAGCAGGTTCTCATTCACTGATCTTCATTTCCACACATTCTACATAGACATGAAATATATTTATCATAACAGCATTTAAAACAGAACATTAATAAACACACGTGTAGTAATAATATGACCATGAAAAGGACATCAGAATCAAATCAGGCACAAATGGAACAAGAACAGAAAATATGATTGAAAGATTAGATTTATGGAATGATCTGATTTGTAGATATGATGTGAAAACATTTAACGCACAAGTTGTACATTTGCTGATTAACAGAGCTGAGAGTTGAAACTCCTCCTCCTCCTCTTCTCCTCTCCTCAGTGTCTTTATAAGCTTCAGTCTCTCTTCTCCTCACACTCCAACCCTGCTCACCTCTCAGCTGGACAGTAAGGGACGTTTACAGCACACACTGACAACATGCTGGGGACCCTCTGCACTCTCATCACTGCTCTAACATGTAAGATATTCTTCTCACTCCTTTTACAGCCCACATTTTCACACACAAACCTTTCACTCATGTGTTTTTCTGTGTATGTTGACAGATGTTGATGCAGCCAAAGTGTTGACCCAGACGCCTGCTGTCCACACAGTTTCTACAGGACAACAGGTCGTTCTCAACTGCAACGTTGAGAGACCTGAAAGTTATTATGTCTATTGGTATAAACAGGTTCCTGGTGAAGCTCCTCAGTATGTTTTGTACTTTTACCATACTGACAGTTCACCCACCTTTGGAACAGGATTCTCTTCAGACCGATTCGACTCTAAAGCCTCATCAAACATAAATTATCAGTTCATCATTAAGAGGACAGAGACAGGAGACTCTGCTGTGTATTACTGTAACACATGGGACAACACTGCCAAGGAGAGAGTATCACGGTGATTTACACTGTGACAAAAACCTCCTCACTGATACTTCTGCTTTTTGAGTTTCTGACATCTCAACTTTCAGTCAACAACAAGCAACTGCTTTGTGTAACTTCCCCACATAATAAAATCATTGTTAAAGCTTCTCAACACCTTTTTTCGATTCTCATATAAATGCTCGTTACTGTCTGAGTAGTAATTTGTCTATTATAAATACACAATTTTCACGTTCATTCAATGATCAATCACACTGCTACTCATCATAAAAATGAACAGAAGGTTTACAAAACTTGCTCATTTGTGTAGTTAAATTTGCTGTCAGTAAAATTCAAACTGCTTTATTTTAACTTCCTTCATCGGCTCAAAGTTTAACTAGTTTTAACTTTTGTGTTTTAATTTTTGATATGTGCACGTTACAGGCACCTGAGGACTAAGTTATAAAAATATAGAGCACAGGTGAAACAAAAGGCCCAACAAATCCTGCACGAACCTGCTCATCCCCTTTTTAAAGAATTCAGTCCTCGAGCTTTACAGACGCTTTACAGCCACTGCAGCAACACCAACATTTACAACATGTCCTTCACACCAACCACTACTTCACTGGATTCATTTATAAACATCAGTCCAACTGGAACCTGTAAAGCTGAAGGCAGATTTCCACATCAGTGGACACCAAAGATCATGTTCATCATTTGTAACCTGTGAAAAACGTGTGAATCAGATAAAGATGTGTCACTGAGACATTCATGACAGCTTCTATCAACTCTGAACACAATCAAACACTTGAAATCATAAAAACTGGAACAAAACATTGAAGCACATGAAATAAAGTCCTCTAAAGAAACAAGAGTGTCTGAATAAAGTCCAGCAGTGTCTGTGAATATAAGCAGACTGATGAAGTAAATGAGACGTGGACAGTGAAAGTTGGTCTCAACAGGATGTTTCAGTTCCACTCCCCTCATTAGTGAGAGTCAGGAGGTTTTTGTACGGCCATGTGTACAAACTGAATCACTGTGGTATTCGGACAAGGCACCAAGCTGACTGTGACAAGTAAGTACTTTGAACTCATCATGAAACAGGAGAGATTTCATTGTTTCTCTTGTAGATTTAAGTGTTTCATGTTCTTGTTGATTCTTGTTTAAAGTGTGAAACATTTTTAGTGCAGATTAATTGTTTGTAGTTTGAACATCAGCTTTGAAACAGCAGCAAGCTGCTTTAAAAGACAATGGACAGGTGAACAGCTGATTACAAGGTTTTGTCCAGAAGTTTTTTTAATTGTTGTTGAATTTAAAGACAGAAGATTATTCTCAGTTATTAGATTTCACTTTTAGTTCATATATTTTATATTTCTTCTCATTTTATCATGAGAAATTCAGATGAAGACAACAGTTGATTGTTTATCTTGTGAAGGTGAAAATAAAATGAGAATATTTTCTATGTATCTTCAGTCAGTAGGGCAGAGTAAACACTGTTTATTGTGCCTGTTTGAAAATAGAGATGATTAAGTGAGACAGTCGTCTTTGAATCTGAAGTGATATCTGCTGTAATTGAACACAATGACTGATAATCACAGATGATATTTAATTACTGTGGTTGAAGAGAATTTCTCTGGTTGAATTATAATGTTTCATTAGTAATCCTTATATATCTGAGGTCAGGGAGAAACTGGTAGTCTTTGAAAATGTTAAAAATCAACTCTGCTCATGATGTTGATGACTATTTTGACACTCAGTCTGAAAGTGTTTGTTAGTTTTGTCTTTTCTGGGACTTAATTTCTAGTGATGTGATGAATGTCCTGGATGTGTTTTCAGGCTCCAGCCTCCCTCCTCCTGTCCTGACAGTCT
>CAEMYA010001358.1:40201-60315 GCA_903131615.1 Diplodus sargus
TACAAGGTTCACATGTTAGAAAAGATGTGTCTGCATGCTTGTAATAAATGTTGTGACAGTTAGGTGGAGGTGTTGTATCAGCTTTGCAACTGCTGCTTTTTTCAAAACTCATTCAATAAAAAAACTTAACAAAACAAGTTTGTAATCATTTGTTTTCCTGGAAACATCATTTAAAACAGTAATATTCCTTGTGTATTGTGACTTTGACAAGGTTTTATTTTTCTTCTCACAGATTTCTGCTCAAGTCTTCCTCGTATATGTTTATCTAAATTCAGAAAGCTACATTGTTTTGAAGTGGTAATCTTAAATAAAAGCACAACAGACAGATTAATATCACTCTGCCTGGTTTTAGTCGCTTGCAGACGTTAGAAGAATCAGATAAAATGAGCAAATGAAACTGAGTTTTCATCCTCCGTCAGTGAAGCGTCACCTCTCTTCTTTCCCAGGATGCACCTGCAGGCCTCATCTCCTTATTTATAGCTCCATGTAAATGAAGAGGTCACGTGTCAGCTCTCTGTAGAGTCAGAGGGAACTGTCTCTGGCCGCAGACCAACTGAAGTTTAGATTAGTGACGTTTGATCAATCATAGACAGTGTACAATGTATTTTTTGTGTTTGTGTGCAGATCAGATTAGATTGTATTAGATGAGATTCAACTTTGTTGTCAATGTGCACAGTACAAGTACAATGAAATGCAGTTGGTATCAAACCAGAAGTGCAAAAAGTAGTGAAGTGCAAAGTATGTGCTGGTATGTATGTCAATCCAAAGCTTATGATCTTTTAATAGACGTTCCTTGTTAAATTCCAAACCTAAATAAATATAAATAAAGACTACAGTGTGTAGGAAACATTAGACACAGTTTCATTTGTGAATCCCATTCATTCAGAGTTGAGCAAGGAAACAAAGCTTTAATGATAAAACTGAAATCTGACCCACACATATGATCTAGCAGGAGAGAGGAAGAGCGACCGATCATGCAAAACTATTTGTTAATCAAACTAAAGTTTCCATCCAGAGGCCTTCTGTGCAGTTCTTTGCTCTCCTTTCAGTGAGGAAACAGACTCCAGGTCTGACACAGCTGGTGCTGCTGATCTCTGTTCAGCTGCTGCTCTCTAGCTGACAAATTTAGGTAGTGCTTATTTTAAGTGTCAGCTTCAATCATCCATTTTGTTCCCATTTGAACAAGGTGGACCCTGTAGTGGACATCCAAAACAGTGTTCTCCAGCCTTGGAGTAGATGAGTCTGTATATTTGTGTGTATTGAGCAGAGGCGCCGCCAGGGATTTTGGGCCCCATGAAAAAAAATCTAGTTGGGCCCTTGTATAGGTTGCCCATGTCTCAAAGGGCCCCCTGTCAGTGCCGGGCCCTTGGAATCGTCCTAACCTTTCCCCCCCTGGCAGCACCCCTGGTACTGAGTGTTTCAATAAGAAAGCAATGCTGTGTATGATTCATATGCCGATAGTTACCTGCTAATGTTCCCTGTAAAGAGAAGTTTGATGCTTACGGACATTTAGCAGCAGTGTGTTTTACATTAAGTTAACGAGCACTTAAATAATTCAGGGATCCTCTGTAGACGGATGGTTTATTACCCTCACATTTGCAATATTTCATTACTTCTTCCTGTTCCAATGTTTCCCATCGTGATCTTTGTTAAAAGGACAAGACAGTTGCTGTTCTGAGAACTGAAAAAAAGCTCCACACATGAGTCATCATCATAATCAGCTCACCGCCTGTGGTGCCACACAGAGCTGTAGTTTGCATATGAATACAACAGGTGAAAGAAATCGTTTCTATCATCTGGGTATAGTTGAACTAAATGGTGGTGATAGTGTGGTTACTTTCTGCGACGTCCTGTTGATGATAAAGCACACTGTTTCCCAAAATTGATGATTTTAAATATCAAGTATCAAGTTTTCTGGATCATGACACTGGCAATTGGCAGCAACTGCACAATGGTGTACTGAAATCGAGCAGACCCATTCCCACACTCAGTCACTCCCTCCCACTACATAATTACCCCTTTCTCACCAGTCACGTGACTTTACCCTGCTCCACTCGCCCTCGCCAGCTCTGTCTAACCAGTTCCACAACTCACTTATAGATCATATGTTTTTCCATGTTATTGCTTTTAAGTTTGTTTTTACCTGCCCGTCTCACCTTCTGCAAAAAGAGTTTGATTTTGGATTCTTATCTGCTCTTTCCTGGATGTTTTTGCCAGTTTTGAACAGCCTCTCTGGTTTTGGACTGTTCCCTGCCTCATGGCCGCGTAAGCCTAATGTGTTACTTTCGTAAACAAGTCTTTGAATTGAATCAGAGGGGTGTAGAACAAAGCACGTTCGACGTAGCCAGGCCATGCGTCCTTCGTGGTACATTGTTTACCTATTTCTAGACTCAGCTGACATATAATTTTCCAGTTACCTCTCTCTGTCTGGTTAGGTTTAGGAAAAAAATCTTGATTTCGGTCAAAAGGGTCAAGATAAACTTCATTATTCCATAAGTGGGAAATTCATGTGGTCACCATTGTGCGTTCCATTGCTATATTCTGTATAGCACTAAAAGAAAAACGTAAATACATAGCTGTGAGAAAATAGACCCTTTCACAATGTTTATCAACCACATGGTAGAAAGGCTCATTTCTCCCATGTGCTTGTTTTTCTGTTTTGTTTTTGTCCTGATCAGTTGCATTATTGATTCTGAAGCAACATTAATTTTGATGTACCAGAAACAACATGACCATGGTGGTATCAGATTAATTTAAACATATATATATATTATATATATATAGAATTGTAAGGAATACCAATGCAGAATTGCAGAAATGCTGTAAAAAATTATGAAAGTGGATTTGGAAAAGTGAATGTCAATGTGTTACAATGCAGGTGTGTAAATCCATCATATTCAGTTATCTACACATCTTTTATTTGTTTTTTTAAATGGTTTTCTTATTCTTTTGTTTTGATCTTCTTTTGCCTTTTGTGGTTGTTTTATTTGTTCATTTGTGTTTCAGTTTCTGTAGTTGCGTTTGTAAGATCATTTTTACTAACTGCTGTGAGTAGTTGAAAATAAATGAATACTAAGTTGATGAAAAGAAAAAAGCCCAGATTCATGAATATATTTTGTTTCTGCAAGATGACTGCTACATACAGGATGTCACCGTCACTTCAATGAGAGGTCACTTCACACTAGAACGTCTGTTGGGTTGACGTATATCGTTTTTTAGATCATTGTTATTTTCTTTGTTCCTACCTTTTGGCACATGTAATAATAATACAATAATAAACTTTTTTATTTTCAACTGTTAACCTTTAATTTACATTTAGTTTCAGTTTTACATTGGTTTTTTGAAGCAGATATGTGTTGGACACATGAGATATTGGTTAAGATAAACCAAACCTTTGCATAACAGGTATGTGCCAACATAACTGCCCACATACTATGAACGCAATGGACAAGACAGATAAGATTTGCCTGAATGGGTGTTTGTGTCTCCAGGTCTTTAACAATGCAGCAAGGTCTAGTTTTATTGAAGTTATCACATCTGTCTCTGAAGTGCTGTAGTGTTGTTAGTTACAGATCTGTTAAATCTGATAGAAGCACCACAACATCTTATCCTGTGTGGCTCAATGATGCCGTCTTTGCTTATGTTAATAAGAGCAGTAAAGAGTAGTTACAGTACAGCTACCGTAGCCATATATATGACATCCAAGAATGAACCAGATCCACAGCTACACCTCCACCTACCACATTCAGGCAGAGATGCTGCAGCAGAGCAGGGACACGGTGTTTAATTTAAGCATTTCTATGAGTTTGAGATGTATTTCTGCTTGAACAAGTGGTGCCGAGGTTTCACACTTTCATAGCAATCTGGTTTTTAACCCCTCCTACCTGATCTTGTTGTTTCTTGAGTCCCTGAAGGTCATGGCAACCCTTCACTTTACCACTCTGCACTCTTTGAACAAGGATTGAAAGGTGGTAGTTACAGTTGTTCAGATCTGATGTAAAGCCCAACTGATATAAAGCTTGGAGGGTTTCCCAGCCACCTCTCAAGGTACTTCTAAATCTTGCACCTCAACCACAGCTGTAAATGGGACTTCAGGCACATCAGTCTGGGCAGCAGGCCATATTGGTGAAGCCATGCTTTGAACTTCACTGGGAGTCCAGATTTCTTGATGTTCTTCAGCCAGTCGTCCACTTGCTTCTCAGTGCTGTGGAGGTTGTTTCTGTCCCCTTGTGATTCATGGTACCACTTTCCCAAGTACTTGATGCCATTGTCCTTTATTGATAGCATGATAGCCTTGTACACTATTAGCAGATTGTCTTGTCAGTGATGCTCCCTTTTCCTTTTCAAAACTCAATGCAAAGGGGGGGATACATTTGGTCATGAGATGGCACCCCACTGCCGTCCCTTTGAAGAAAAATAAGGTTCTCTTTTTGTGGTTTGCTCATGCAATTTGGGTTTTGAAGTTGCATTTGAGATTGTATTATTTCACAATGTTAACTTTTACATTTACATTTAGTTTCAGTTTTTGGTTTGTTTATTTGGAATAACAGAAAAATGTGAGGCATATGAGGTATTTGCTCAGATAAAAGAACAAACCCACTGCATAACAGGTATGTGCCAACATACTGTTCACACACTCTATGCACGCAAGGGTCTAATAATGAGGAAGCCACGAAGGACTTGAAGACAGCAAACCATTTGAAGATAAGATAGCAGGGGAAAGGTGAAGCACAATTATGCTCTTTATTCACAGCAAAGCCTAAAAATTTAGGAGGGCCAAATAAGATAAAGTTGCATTTTAGTGAAAGTTTCAACACATCCAATGCCACAGCGTACCATCATAGACTGCCCAGCAGCTCTTTTTGCTATTATAAAGGATGAGGAGAGATGGCCACTCTTCAGTCATCATCTATGCAGTGATGATGTGTGACTTTTGCTTGAAAGCAATAAAAGAACTTCTAGAAATTAAATATTGTGTCCAACTTGCTGTTTTGACCGATTCTCATATGCAGTAGGCTGTGTTATGAACAGTGTGTGAAGAATTCTCGTTTTATATTTTTAGTGTGTTGTTTTTATTATTCTGCTTTTTAACCAGTAAAGTGGCTTTGAGTAAGTTGAAAAAGGGCTATATAAAAAATGTATTATTATGATAATTATCATGATGATGATGATGATTTGTACAGTTACTAAGACAAATCTTCCATGTCTTCCGAAATGAGGTCTATTCATTTATTAGACACAGGATATCACCTTCACTTCAATGAGAGGTCACTTCACACTAGAAAGTTGTTCAGTGAGGCATATAAGGTATATGCTCAGATAGAAGAACAATCCCACTGCATAACAGGTATGTGCCAACGTTCTGTTCACACACTCAAGGGAGAAGTCTAATACCAAGGAAACCACCAAGGACATGAAGACAGCAAACCATTTGAAGACAACACATGTCGGGGGAAAGGTGAAGCACAATTATGCTGTTTATTCAGAGTAAAGCCTAAAAATTTAGGTGGGCCAACAAGCACATCCAATGCCACAGCGTACCATCACAGACTGCCCAGCAGCTCACCTGATCCAGGTCTGGGAGGAGATCCCCCAAGACACCCTCCGCCAACTAATCAGGAGCCTGTCCAGGTTGTCAGGAATGCATACAGGTACAAGGGGGCCATACACATTATGAGTCACATTATGGATTGTAGTTATAAAAATTCACTGATGTTAGATCAGCCTGTGATTTTAATCTTTAACTTCGATTTTCAGTGTGATTTTGAATCCAGCCCTTAGCGGATTAATTATTTTGGTTCTCATCGATTGATGTTACCTCATTTTGTTCTCAACGAATTAGGTGTTCTACATCAGTAAAGATTTTGAACTTGAGTCATTTGTTCATCAAGATCTAATGTGTGATTAAAGTGTTCACTTTTTTTTCAGTGTATAAGCAGATTGTACTTAAGTGACATTCAGTGATGTCCCCTTTTCTTACTAAATATGAAGGAGGGGGTGCAGTGTGGTCGTGAGATGACATCCCTCTGGCCTCTTTTTAAAAAAAAATAAGATTCTGTTTGTTGTTTGCTAACGCAGTTGGGAGTTGGATGTTGCACTTGAGATTTTATTGTTTTTCAGCAGTAACGTTTCACTGACATTTAGTTTCAGTTTTGATTTGTTTATTTAGCAAGGTGTATTTGGACACTGAATATGGCTTTAAGGTATTTCATCAGATAAATGAACAAACCCATCGCATAACAGGTATTTGCAGACATGCTGTTCACAAACTCTTTGCATGCAAGGGACAGATCGGACGAGTTTGGCCTGAATGGGTATAAGTGCCTCCAGGTCTGTTGCACATAATCCTAGTTTTATTTATGTTTTGAGTTATCAGGTGTTGAAACTGTTGTCACCAAGGATACCAAGGTTGCCATGCCTTGACTAAGTTAACAGGTGGGTGTGGTATGTGTGTATATAAAGAGTCAAAAGCAAAACCCAGACTTACTGGAGTAGATTGTCCATATTAAAGTTCAGCCATTAGACGTTCCTCACCCAGTGTTGTTTAACAGTAAGTTTGATTAACTATCAACAAACAAATACTTTAAGACTGAAAACATTTTGAAACTTTGACTTATTCTTTTTTTTTTTTTTCAGCACAGCTAATAACGAGGAGACCACCACAGAACTGCAGACAGCGTACCCCGTGAAGATAAATGATGTCGGGGGAAAGGTAAAGAATAATTATGCTGTTTATTCTCAGCAAAGCCAAAAAATTAGGAGGGTCAAATAAGATAAAGCTGCATTAGTCAAAGCTTCAATGCTTCCAAGTTGTGGTTTTTTATTGCCTCATATTGTGTGCACATCATTTGGCTAATCCTGTTCAACAAATAAATTAATATTAGATAATAAAAAACAAAATCATCAACAGACGATGACCACAGAGATTCTTCTGCACTCCACACGGACTGTTCAACCAAAGTCTGCTCACATGTTTGGCCAATACAACTCTGACTACAACAAACAACAACAGAAACCAGAAATTATTATCATAATATTGATGATAATGATTGTGATGATATAGAATTGAAAATAATCACATGCAACTTCTGATTTGTATGTAGATGACACATTGAAGGATGATTTGTTGTAAGCCATTTGGCACCATTATCATGTTTCGTTATTCTGCTATAAGGTGCATTCTCAATGCTTTGTTTGGTAATGCTGTAGATTCCAGTCTGCAAAGACAGTTCTCAAACAGCTACAGTACAATACCTGCTCAGCACCTAATAGCAGACACAGAGAACCCTAACCCTAACCCTAACCCTACAGAGAAATATATTTCTAGTGTGGAATGCAACTAAATACATTTACTCACATACTTAACTTGAGTACAAATCTGTGGCACTTGTATATTACTTGAGTCTTTCCATGATGTGATCCTCATTTATCTGACTGATTATAATAACTAATAGCAAAACTTGAAAACTGGAGAAGGCAAAAACCAAACAAGGCTATAAGGATTAACTGGCTTTAAGTCTGAGTGGTAATGGGCTGGTTAAATATTGGGAGGGCTGATAAAGAAGAGTGGGAACAGGTGGGAGGGTGGGTGGAGCAGGCCAGTTAACTCCAGGATTGATTTGGACTGCAGGACAAGTCGGATAAGACAGGTTTCTGAATATTGCCTCCTTCATCCACCATCAGTTAATTTATTTTTGGATATATTCATTTTAATGAATTTGTCCCGCTCATCAATAGCTCATTTGTTTTTCTGTTCTCATGTCAAAACCAGACAAAGATCAATCTACAGACAATGTTGTGTTTCCTTACAGACAACAACTACAGGAGGCTTTGTGCCGCTACACCACAGATACCCTCACTTACTTTCACACAGTGAGAGGATTCTGTCAGAGGATCTCCTCATGGATGGATGCAAGGGAGAAAGAGTTGATCCAAATAAAGGACATAAAAGACAGTGCTGACAAAATTAACCTGAGCTTTAGCCATGTTACCCAGTCAGAGACCAAAGGTAAGGCTCTGGGGGAATATTTTAAGAACAAGCTAACATCTGCAGACAAGAGGCGTGAAGAGCTGCAGAAAGAGCTGGCTGATGTGTTAAAGTTCACTCTGGAAGGTCTGAAGAAGCTCGACCACTTCCTGGAGGCAGCGGAGAAGCTGGCGGTCACCTCACTTCATGTGTTCATGGAGGAGAAACAGGTGTTACATCTGCCTCAGGGGATCAGCCTTGAACATGTTCAGGTTGTCATCATCGCTGCACGACTTACCTGTCCTCTCCTGCTCGCATTTAAAAGAGATGCAAGTGTCTTCTTCCTCCCCAAACTTCAGAATGTGGAAGTGCTGTCAAACCAACTGGACAAATACATAGGGACCACCCGGATTATCTGTGAGAAGTTTGAGAAAAGGTATCTCTTGTTATTATATTTATTTGCACACCATGTTCTTCAGCTTTTAAATATGAATCTGAAAAAAATATTACTTAAAAACAGAAACACCAGTGGATTTTTTTAATTCAAAGAAAATATATTAGAAATGATTTACACAGTGCTTCAAATACAAGATATAATAATCTGCTGTTTGTATTTCAGTCAGCGTCTCCTGATAATGACGAGAAAAACTCTGGCAGACCTCAGTGCAAATTTGTCTGGAGATGATGGGTACGTGTATTCGCTTGGGGCCAAAAAACAAAACAAACAAAAAAAAGTATTAAATTAATTGTTCCTTTTTCAGACTACTATTTCAGAGAGCGACCACAAAACCAGTTGTGGACCGTGATGTGGATTTGTCTGAAGATGAAATACAAAGGATGCTTGGTCACATTAAGCAGCTTGATGAAATCAGGTCTGTATGATGCAAAAGTACATATATATATATATATATATATATATATATATATATATGCCTTGCCTTGCATAGGCAGAGCATAAATTACATTTCAAGAAATTAAAAATTGCATTTAAAATAAAAACAGGTAAGACATCAAGGAACACAACATTAAAACAAGTTGAAAAATAGGACAATAAGCTTGAGAGAGGAGGTTTAAAAGAATCAAAACTAGAGAATGGAATTCACTTTACAGTTCAAAGCCTTGAAATTGCTTCAGTGAAAGGCAATGGCAAACAGAAAGGTCTAACTCCTTTCATCCTGAATTTTGAAGGTGATAGTAGGCTTGTAATTGTCTTAGTGAGGCTGCAGAAACACATCCAATCATTGATTTGTTCGATGCATCTACTCACCGTCCTATGGGATTGTATTCCCATGTTGACATGGTTATGTAGTTGTGTCATCTGCATAACTGTTTTGTTGTTTTCCGTTATCTGAGCTCGTGGAAGCATGTGAATGTTGAATAGTAGAGGCCCCAGAATGGAGCCCTGCGGCACTCCACTTGTCATTTTATTCAACTCAGATGTGTACCAATAGACACAGAGTGGTCTCTATCATTTAGATAGTATCAGCCAGACTTTATACTTAAGTTTTTTTTTCTATGTTTAAGTTTTGTATAGTTCAATTGTTGTTGTCATTGCCTATTGTTGACTTTTTTAAATGGGGAATCTGACACTAAATCGGGAGTTTGGGGTTAAATTTGGCACATCAGGTATAATTACAATGATTATTAGATTACAAAATCAGTCTCAGAAAATATATTAAACTGTTAGTTTGTAACTCCGATTAATGATTTTTGATGAAGACATTTAATTGATTTGTGAATAATTTTGTCTTTCCTCTTTATCAGGGTGGACCAGAACTTCAGACTGGTGTTCTTGTTCCGGGATGTTTCATGTTCTGGCTTCATTGATGAGTTCAAAGAGCGACAACCCAGGATGCTGCAGTTTCTAACAGACCTAGAGGGGACAGCTCTTCAGCTAGACAGGATGAATAAGGGGGCAAAGATCTCCAGTGTGGCAGGCAGCTCAGTGGGGGCAGTTGGAGGTGTGCTTTCCATTGTTGGTTTGGCATTAATTCCTGTAACAGCAGGACTGTCTCTAGGTCTGATAGCAAGTGGGGTGGCGCTGGGAGTGACCAGTGGAGTCAACAGTGCTGTCACCACCGCCACAGAGATTGGAGTAAACCATACACAACAAAAGAAAGCCAGTGAAGTCTTCCAGAGATTCATGGAGGATGTTCAGAGTCTCCAGGATTGTCTGGAGGAGGTCATCAGTCAAATAGGCTCCAACTTAGAGGCAGCTAACATAGAATTGGTTGTTGGAGTAAGCAGGGTGCTCGGTAACCTTGTTAGTGTCAGAAAAGGTATTGATTCACTTGCTGATGCTGCCTCTTCTTTGAAGTTGTTAAAGAACAAGAAGGTGCTTGTAAGTGCTGGCAAGGTGGTGGCTCAGGAAGGCAAAGCATTGCGTAACGTGCCCAGGGCAGCCTCGGATATCCCAGATATCGCTCAGGCAGCAGTCAAAGGGCCTCTTGCTCTTACTAAGACAGCCAGAGTAGGTTTCATTGGGCTCAATGCTCTTTTCCTTGGCATGGATGTGTTCTTTATGTATAAGGATGGCAACAGTCTACGCAAAGGCACCGAGACTGAAGTCTCAAAGTTCATCAGAGCCAGAGCTGCACTTTGGAGCTCAGAGATGGACTCATGGAAGAAGATCCATGAGTCCCTGTGTGAAGGTCTGAAGACATCAGAGGAACACCGAGCCGTCCTGGACAAGGCATTTTATCCAGAGAGGGCAATCAAGAAGAATTAATGTTTGCAAACAAGGACGGCTCTAGATCTTATCTCGATGGACAATTATATAGTTCTGTGTGGTGTGATTTAAGTCAGTGAATTCGTGGCAGCTAAACTTTTCTCCAACTCTGATTAATGTGAATAAATCATGTCTGAATATGTAGCTCAGTTGTCAATCACTGACTGGCATCAAACATCATTCAAGCCTATCTTTGCTGGATTCATGGCTTATGACAAATTATATTTATTGAGTCCATATTGAAAAAGATCACATGGGCACTATGTTTTTTTTTTTTCTTGATTCAACTGATATATATTTTTTCAGTATAGAGCTTGCCTGAAGTGTATGGGGAGTCTTATGTTTATCTTGAGGCGCATGTGGAGATGATTGGGATTTGGTTTTGAGTTTGATCATATGTAATCTTATGACTATGTTACAATTTGAGTATTGTTTTCTGCTATTATAAAGGATGAGGAGAGACGGCCTCGCTTCAGCCATCATCTGCAATAGACAAGCAGCTGATTTTCAGTTGCCACGACAACAGTGTGTGAAGAATTATGTTCAGGTGTGTTATACATGGATAACATTAATGGGTGATTTGATTTGGCAACTACATTTATCATGTATATTTATACACTCAAGGGCCACCACAATATATATCTGACCTCTAAGTGGTGTTTAGTAATTCTGCATCATAATTTTACAAAAGACATGCCATCGTATCATATATTTATAGGAAAAACTTTTTCTCACATTGGATAAATGGTGTTTTTAAAACAACTGGGTCGACATGTTGGCACTACGCAGGGTTTTAGTAGAAATCCAGCTAAGCTTGTGGATTTTTAATGCCCCGGACTATGTGCTGAGACCCTATTTGTACTGTTGCTGAAGTTTGGTGCTGTTCTGAGCATTATTTGTGGCTTTTTGATGGCCATTTCTTGTTGGAAGCGTAAACTGTAATGTATTGTTATTGTGTCTTTTTCTGAGGTTGATAAAACACCGTAAATTAGTGGTCTGCTAACTTGATCACTCAAGAGGGAGTCTAACACAGATTCACGGTGTGTTAGACCATGGAATAAACGTGCACCAGAATATCCCTTTAATGATGTTGGTCAAAGAAGTGAGGGTACTGCTGAGACTCCTTGTCATATTCAAAATAATAAATTAATAAATTGTTTTCAATAAGAAGTATTTATTGGTGGATTCATTTGGTCCTTTTTTGTCTAATTTTCATCAGGATGGGCGAGCACTTCCTAAGAGTGTTCTTGATCAAAGACAAGTCCTGTTCGGACTTCAGCAATAAGTTTGTTGAGTGTGAATCCGGATGCTGAAGGTTTTAAAAGACCTGGAAAGTGCTGCTGATAAACTAGACTGTCTGAATACAATAGCAAAGACCTTCAATGTGTTCGGCAGCTGGCTGGGAATAATTGGAGGTTTGCTTTCCATTGTTGGTTTGACGTTGATTCCTGCAATAAAGGGAGTGATTATGACAAAATGTGGGGCAGCACTGGGAATTGTAAGCACAGTCATCATTGTTCTCACATTGTTCATAGACTGTTGTGGCAACCAAAAAAATACCAAGACCAAAAAACACTTCGAGAGATTCATGGCAGACATTGGTCACCCACAGACACAAATACAAGAAAGTAAAATAGATGTGGTTGTGGGAGAAGCCGAGGTGTTTGACAAAAACATGCTTTAGTTACATTTAATGACTCGCTTGCAGACATTGGAGGCACTTCAGATACCCCAGAAATTTGTCAGACAGCAGTCAAAGGACCTCTTGCCAGACTAAGTTTGATTGCACCAAATGTTCTTTCCTTTGTCATGGAGGCAATTACCTCTGTAAGCAAGTCTACACTCTGGTCAAAAGCAGCGAGACTGAAGTCTCAAAGATCATCACAGCCAGAGCTGCACTTTGGAGATCACAGATGAACTCATGGAAGAAGATCCATGACTCCCTGTGCAATTGTCAGAGAACATCAGATGAACACCAAGCTGTACTGGATAAGCTATTTAACAAGGGAGAGCAATAAAGAGCAATGACTCAACAAATGAAATATCCGTCTGATCAAGTGGATGAAAAAATGAAACATAAGTAGGTCTCTGTGGTAAATTTGTGGCAACTAAATTTTTTTGTATCTCATTTAATTTTATTTTTGTAACTCTGAGTAATACAAATAAATCATGTCTGAAAATGGAATCTAATATGTAAATCACTGATCATCAGCATAGAAAATCATTGAAATCATCACCTGTGAGGAATTCTTAATCAGCTATATTCCTAATGACAAACATGATTCATTGAGTCTCTGTATCACATGGTCAGTATGAGTGTTGTCACTATGAAGCTTGTCCCAAAACATAATGCTTATGTACAATTCAGAAACAGATTCTTTGTCGAGTAAGTGAACATCTTTTACAATAAAGCTGCAATGTATTGCATTTTGTAATTATTCAATATATCTCTCAATGTATAAACATGTTTTCTGTCTCATGATAAATAGAACTCAGTTTGTTGATCAGAGTGTGTAAGAGTAATGCTACATGCCCTTTGTGCTTCATTTTCTGTGGCTCTGGATTTGTTTTAAACAATGTAGGATTGTGTTTTCCAAAGCTGTGGTGTCAGTAGAGGTACCCATTTTACCTTCATCTTTGCAAAGTTGTATTTTTGTAATGTTTTGATTTTACAGTGAAACTATAAAACTGTTTCTACTTCTTCGTTTGGTGCTTTAGTCTTCTTTCTGTTCTCCTTACAAGGAATGAGTGCAGGTCATCTAAATAGCACATGGCTTTCTTATTAGCCATCTGAACTTCATGGACTAGAATTATGTACTCTAAGGAGTTCTACCTCCAGTTCTAGGGTCATTTTTATCTGAAGAGCAAGGTTGGTTTGCCTGTGGAAGATCATAAGCAAACAGCTTAACAACTGGAATGTGGATGTGGTCTGCACATCACACCTGTCCTTAAGTAGGGACTCTATCTCTCCATTGCACTCACTGAGATTTAACCTGCTAATGACTTCAAGGCAGCCAGATGTTACATTCTGTGCCAGGGAAGAAATAAATTGCTCTACACAGGGGCTCTCCATTGTCAAACTTGTTGTCTAAACAACAATCAGTGTGGTTGGCTATGGTGTTGCCTTGCTAGACAATGTGGTTAAGCAAGTCTACTTCCCAAGCTAAACTAGAAAACTGTGCTGTATACACTACAGAGGGTAGCTTCCTGTGGAGGAGGGGAGGCTCAATCTAGTGGCTCTTGTGGGCATAGTACAGATTGTCAGCTACAAGCATAACTTTGTTTACAAAACTTTCAACATGTACTAACTGGGATGCAGGGCAGTAACAGTCAGAGGATTGTCTCTTAAAGTTGACTCGTGCTGAGACACGTGTTTCACAGAGATGGTAGCACGCGGTGACTTGCAAAATGGCCAAAAATATGTACTGATAACAGTTTTGTATCCCCTGTTGTTTCAGCCAGGAAGACTGGAAGTTACATTTATGAAATGTATGCTGTCAAGCCCAAAACATGTGCTCTCAGGAAATTTTGACTTTATAGTGTCTCTAGAGAAATATAATAGAGGGGACGCATAATGGGATGTATTGTTTACCGTGGCTAATTTTGGAGTTTAAGAGATTAAAACACTGATGACTTAGAATGTTCAAAAACTAGACTTCAGCCCACTTACAGTTATTGGTGAACTCAACAAAGAACATTATATTGTATTATGGGGACATGCATGCAGCTGTCTGTAAGAAGGCAGGTCTAAGCACAACACTGAAACCATTTCCTGAGAAAAAAGATCATTATCTGATAAAAATCCTTCTTATAACCTACCAAGAGTCGTTCCACTGTCCTTGAAAACTTGACACATAAAACTGATGGTACAGCAATGATGAGTGGACAAAGGGCAAGGTAGGTAACAGAGTTTCATCATTTTTAATATTTAAATTGAAGCAAGAATCATTTTAGAGGTTGCAGTTTATGGTGCTGGTGAATAAACAAAAGAGAGAGACGTTCATCTCCGAATCAAAAACAGAACATATTGACCTTCATGAAGGAAGGATTTATCAAAGGACTGTTGTAATGCATTTTCAGCTGGGTGTATCCGACAAACTGGAGACTGAGTGTATAAAGATATCATCTTTATTTTCACCAAGCTAAACACATGTAACCATCATGCAGCAGCTGGTGTGTACACTGAAATTATTTGAGCTTCCTCTGTTCACCAACACTGTTCAACTATGTAGTGAAATGTTTGTTGTGTCTGCCCCACATACGAACACTTGTATTGTATTTTGTAAATGCAGTAAACTTGTCAACTTGTGAGACATAGACTACTCTACTAACTGCCAGTTTTCTGTTTTAAAACAATATGTGATTTCTGATTATGAAAGTTTCTTTCATAATTGGAAATATGCTAAAGCTGATGTAGGCCGAGTTTCAGCAGCAGAGTTAAATCAAGTGGATACCTTTGAAATGTAGTCTTTTTCATTTGAAACTTTCTTAATAAGGTGGTAACTTTGGTGTACTGATTTCAGAAGCTACATTTTGGGAAGTACTGTGTGGAATGAGGAATACGGATCTTTCCAGCATTTCTCACATTGAAGGTGCATTTTTAGGGGATGAGCAGTATGTGTAGGAGGAACAACTACAGCAAGTAAATAGTCATTATAAAAAAAGTGGAAGTGTCTTGTACTCAACAAGGAAAACAGCCTACTGGGAGCGCAAAGTCAAAATCCAAACTTTAAGGAAATCTCTTAACTACATGATTACAGGTGTTACACTATAAACCCACAGATTCTGTAACCTCTTTAGGATTTTCAACTGTATAGAGTGGTGTAGGAGTGATGTATTTTTTATAGGCAAACCAGGAAGTAGCATCGCTTTGGTTCCCTCAACAGAAAGCCTTTGGGATTTTGGATTATTGCTAAATACAAGCTCTCGGGCAAACACATTGTTGTTTATGCCTAAATATCTTTGACTTCAGCAACTGACCCCAAAATGTTTTAAAAAACAACCCATAGACTTTGAGACGAGAGAACCACAGTGCAGAAATGACTTCTGATTTGGGGGGTTTATGACACATTTTAGGACTCATTACCAGGGCCGTTTCAGTCTTTTTGGGGGCCCTATCCAAGATGCTGTTTGGGGGCCCCTATTTTGTGAAACTACGATGGATAGATTCCTAACCCTTTCAGGTGATCCACAAAGATGCAACAGTCTATTACATTTTAAGAGGAAAACAGGCTAGAGTCGTGAAAATCTCTCTGAAATTAAAATCAAATATCTTATGTTGACCCACCCCAGCACACTGAAATAATGAATAGAGATAATGAAAATGATAATACAAGGTAAACAATGGAGATCCTCTCTAAGTCAATAAATGAAACTGATGCAGTGTTCCTCGAAAATTTTATTCTAAATTGTAAAATATTATAAAACTTAAACATCCTGGTCCAGTGGTGCTGAAGGGGGCCGTGCTGCTTCCTGGTCTGCGGCTCCAACATTTTTCAGAATTACTCCTGCAAAGACAAAAACTCCTCAGGTTACCAAGCAAAATAGATCCTAAGCAAATATTCATACTATATAGTTGAGTTATGTTGCACCAATGCAGAAATTCATAATCTGTTTTTATATCAAACATTGCAATATACAGCACAGTGTCCCTTTAAAGCATACACCCAATTTCAAAGTTGTCACTTTTAAGCAGTTTACAACACATTGTTCTTGTAGTTATAAAATGAAGACAAATGACTGATGAGCACTATGGTATTGAAGGAATATTTTTGTGTATATTTAACAGGGTATTACAAAGTGGACTACTACACTACGTGCCTAACTAATGATATGGTCTTAACCCATATTCTGTGGGCAGAACTAACAGTCACATATAGTATAGTGTTATAGTGTAATGTAATATATTGTTGCATCTTTGTGGATCACCTTAAAGGGTTAGGAATCTATCCATCGTAGTCTGACAAAATAGGGGCCCCCAAACAGAAACGGTCCTGCTTAGTAGTACTGATCGTAGTAGCAACAGGACGTGTGAGACACCAGATCTGACCAATCAGCGGGCCAGGTGCCAGGTACTTTTCACATGTTTTCTGTCAGGCCACTCCTTAGATATTGAGACAACTTGAGGGGGCCCCCTAGTGGTGCTGGGGCCCTATGCACCCGCATAGTTTGCATATAGCAAGAAACAGCCCTGCTCATGACACACAGACAGCCCAAAATGAGATTAGGATTTGTACCATTGAGCAAAATTCATATTCAGGCTTAAATGAGCCTGATCAGTAAATAATTGCATGCTTGAAAGTGGGTATCTTGATTTTCTAATGCATCCAGGCTGCTAATAAAGTGAACAGAATCAATCCTGTACATTTCATGTATGAATACATTTTGAGCAGGATCATTGGTGTAATACTGTCTGAACTTGAGTGTTTGATAACACATTAAGATGCAAGATCAAGCAAAAGGTTTTTGGAATTTCATCCTAATATACCATCTGTTATTTTTTCTTTTTGGATCGGCAATTCATTTTTCAGTTTAAATCAGTTTTACAAACTCTGTGAAGACAGATCAATGGGTCATTTAGTTTGATTTCACACGTCAAACATGACGAAGAGTGATCCAGAAACAATTTTGACTTGTCTTACAGACAGCAACTACAGCAGGCTTTGTGCCGATACACCACAGACACATTAACACTGTGAGAGGATTCTGTGAGGGGATCTCTGCATGGAAGGATGCAAGGGAGAAAGAGTTGATCCACATGGAGGACATAAAAGACAGAGTTGACAAAGTTGACCTGAGCTTAAGCCATGTTACCAAGTCAGAAAAGAAAGGTAAAGCTCTGAGGGAATATTTTAAGAGTAATGTAACATCTGCAGACAAGAGGCGTGAAGAGCTGGAGAAAGAGCTGGCTGCTGTGCTTGCAGACACTCTGGGAGGTCTGAAAAAGCTTGACCACTTCCTGGAGGCAGTGGAGAAGCTGGCGGTCACCTCACTTCATGTGTTCATGGAGGAGAACCAGGTGTTACACCTGCCAGGAGGGATCAGCCTTGAACATGTTCAGGTTGTCATCATCGCTGCACGACTAATCTGTCCTCTCCTCCTTGAGTTTAAAAGAGATGCAAGTGTCTTCTTCCTCCCCAAACTTTAGAATGTGGAAGTGTTGTCATACCAACTGGACAAATACATAAAGACCACCCGGATAATCTGTGAAATGTTGGAGAAAAGGTATTATTAGCCCTTAAGCTTTTAAATATGAATCTGAAATAATAAATAATTTCTTAAAACCAGTGTTAAATAGCTCTATATTCCATGAGTAATCACTGTTAGAGTGGTCAGTAGTCCATGTCCCATGCCTGGAAGGAACTCAGGTGAGCCAGGGGAGCAGGAAGCAGAACGAAGAGGCGCTGGAGGTTCGACACATGAGGCAAACAAAACACGAGCATGAGGTGTTGCCCAGACAAAAAAAAATCACTGAGCATAGGCATGAGAGAAATCTCAACACTAAAAAATACTTCAGAAGAGAGACACACAGCAAGTAGCACTGAAATAATCATCATACGGGACGAAACAATCTGGGACCGGAGTGGAGATGAGACCAGTATTAAATAGCCGAGGTAGATGGGTCGATGATCTGCAGGTGCACCGCAGCCATACCCACACACACACACACACACACACACACACACACACACACACACACAGGGAAAGGAGCAGGTGAGGGAGAAGGGAGGAGGAAGACGGATAAAACTTGAGATGAGAGAAATGTGTTACTGACCAAACACTCTAGTACAGTGATTATTGTTGGAATATAGATCTTATTTAATTTTCAAAAATGTGCTCTCAGCAACTTTAATTATTCCCATTTCAGTCAGTGCCTTCTCATTTAATGTTTTTTCTTTATTTTAATGACTATTTACATTGTAGAGTCTCAGTGAAGGCATCAAAACTATGAATGAACACATATGGAATTATGTAGCAAAGAAAAAATTGTGTAATAACTCTAAATATGTTTTTAGATTCCTCAGAGTAGCCACCCTTTGCTTTGATTACTGCTTTGCACACTCTTGGCATTCTCTCATTGAGCTTCATGAGGTTGTCACCTGAAATGATTTTCCAACAGTCTTGAAGGAGTTCCCAGAGATGCTGAGCACTTGTTGGCCCTTTTGCCTCGCACTCTGCGGTCCATGTCATCCCAAACCATCTCGATTGGGTTTAGGTCAGGTGACTGTGGAGGCCACGTTATCTGACGCAGCACTCCATCACTCTCCTTATTGGTCAAATAGCCATTACACAGCCTGGAGGTGTGTTTGGGGTCATTGTCCTATTGAAAAATAAATCATGGTCCAACTAAACACAAACTGGATGGGATGGCATGTCGCTGCAGGATGCTGTAGTCGCCATGCTGGTTCAGTGTGCCTTCAATTTTGAATAAATCCCCAACAGTGTCACCAGCAAAGCAGCCCCACACCATCACAACTCCTCCTCCACGCTTCACAGTGGGAACCACGCATATAGAGACCATCCTTTCACCTTTTCTGCATTGCACAAAGGCGGTGGAACCAAAGATCTCACATTTGGACTCATCAGACCAAACCAGTTTTCCACTGGTCCATTCCTTGTGTTTCTTGGCCCAAAAAAATCTCTTCTACTTGTTGCTTTTCTTAGCAGCTATTCGACCATAAAGGCCTGAATCGCATTCATCTGGGATCTAATCTGAGGTGCTATTTACTTGCAATTTCTGAGGCTGGTGACTCTGGTTAACTTATCCTCAGCAGCAGAGGTGACTGTAAAATAGGGCTGTCAGCTGTGTACCAACCTGACTTCTGCACAACGCAACTGATGGTCCCAACCCCATTAAGAAGGCAAGAAATTCCACAAATTGTCCTTATGTGAGCCAGTTTCGTCGTAGTGCTTGATGGTTTTTAGGACTGCACTTGGGGACACATACAAAGTTTTTGCAATTTTCTGGGCTGACTGACCTTCAGTTCTTAAAAAAATGATGGACTGTCATTTCTGTTTACTTAGCTGATTGCTTTTTGCCATAATATGAATTCTAACAGTTGTCAAATAGGGCTGTCAGCTGCGTACCAGCCTGACTTCTGCACAACACAACTGATGGTCCCAACCCCATTAAGAGGGCAAGAGATTCCACAAATGAACCCTGACAAGGCACACCTGTGAGGTGAAAACCATTTCAGATGACGACATCATGAAGCTCATTGAGAGAAGGCCAAGGGTTTGCAGCGCTGTCAACAAAGCAAAGGGTGGCTACTTTGAGGAATCATCATCATCATAGTTTTGATGCCCTCAGTGGGAATCTACGATGTAAATAGTCGTGAAAATAAAGAAAAACCATTAAATGAGAATGTGTGTCCAAACTTTTGACTGGTAGAATATATATATATATATATATATATATAT
>CAEMYA010001358.1:64548-100355 GCA_903131615.1 Diplodus sargus
TAAACAGAAATGTAAACTATCAATGTGTGTCATTGATTGATTCGGTTGAAGTTATATCATTTGTGGCAGTTTTGGGGGGATTAGGTCCCCGTCCCCACCAATGTCAAAGCCAAACTTACGCCCTTGTCGTCATCATTACATTACATTACAAAAACATCCATATTACATTTATAGTAAAAAACGTCGCTCAATTATGATGAATTATGCTGTTAAGAAGAATTATATGTAGATGGAACCACTTTGACTATACATCCACCAACTCAACAGTTTAACAAGAAAAGCAATAAGGAATTGGTACATGTACTAAGTGACAGAATGTAGGAATATAGAACACAGAGGGAACATCTTCACAGACTGATTTTTATTACACGGTTATCAAAAGGACAAGGAGACACAACTGTGAATAAATTAGACAAATACAGTGATGACAATGAATGACTGAGGACCAATGTGTATCTCATGAATATGTGTGTAGAGACCATTAAGCAGAGGAATCATTCAGCAGCTAAGAGATGTGGCTAAATAGGAAGATTTATAAGATGTTAATGATATAGCATGCCTGATTTCAATAGTCTCGGGGGGTCTGACTGCAAAGGACCAGTTATCTTTTGTTACAAGCCAGGCTTTTGGAAGAACCAGCAAAGCTGCATCCCCTGATTTTAGAGAATTCCTAGGCGCATAGGGGGTCAGTAAATCTTTAATGTAAATTGGGGCAACAAAGGCTATTTGAATGAAATAAAAATATTAACATCATGTGACCAAAAAGCACGAGAGAGCCAAGTACTTTATCCAAAAATGCTTTACAAATGCCAAACTGCTCTTAATGTTGGTTGGTAATAGAATAGAGGTGTTGCTGATAATAATTTAATAAAGCATTGATTGATGGATTAATTGTGTCTTTCCTCTTCATCAGGATGGACCAGAACTTCAGACTGCTGTTCTTGTTCCAGGATGTTTCATGTTTGGGTTTCATTAGTGAGTTCAACGAACGACAACCCAGAATGCTGCAGTTTCTAACAGACCTGGAGGAGGCTGCTGTTCAGCTGGACAGTATGAATAAGGGAGCAAAGATCTCCAGTGTGGCAGGCAGCTCAGTGTCAGCAGTTGGAGCTGTACTTTCTATTGTTGGTTTAGCATTAATTCCTGTAACAGCAGGAGTGTCTCTAGGTCTGACAATAGGTGGGGCAGCACTGGCAGTGGCCAGTGGAGTCAACAGTGTTGTCACCACCGCCACACAGATGGAAGTAAACCGTAAACAAAAAAACGAAGCCAATAAAGTCTTCAAGAGCTTCATGGAGGATGTTCAGAGTCTCCAGGATTGTCTGGAGGAGGTCATCAGTCAGCCAGCCTCTAACATTCCATTGGAAGCAGAATGGGCCAAGATTGTAAATATGGTTGGCACAGCTGTGTCAGTTGGAAATAATGTTAAGTCACTTGTTAAGGATGTTTCCACTTTATTAAAAATTATTAAAAATGAATTACTTGAATACAACTGCACATACAATGATTGCCTCAAATATCCCACAAATCAGTCAGACTGCAGCCATAGGGTCCCAAGCACTTTTAAAGACAGCCAGAGTAGGTTCCGTTGGACTCAGTGCTCTTTTCCTTGGCATGGATGTCTTCTTCCTCTGTAAGGATGGCTACAGTCTGTCTAAAGGCAGCGAGACTGAAGTCTCACAGTTCATCAGAGCCAGAGCTGCACTTTGGAGCTCAGAGATGGACTCATGGAAGAAGATCAATGACTCCCTGTGTGAAGGTCAGAAGATATCAGAGGAACACCGAGCCGTCCTGGACGAGACATTTTATCCAGAGAGGGCAATCCAGAAGAATGAAGACAAAAACAAATGCTATGCTGATGTGAAGACAACAACAAAAAAAAGGAAAAAACAGAAAAAGAAAAAAACGTGCACAAAACTTTGTGTAGTGCAGTAGTGCTCAGTGAGAGTCCTGCAATTTTGGCAACACTCACAATTTGCCTTTTTGTTCATCTATGAATGGTGTTTAGATCCTTTTATATATATTTATTTTATTTTTTTTATTACATTTGATATATTCGAACCTGGGGCAACAGAGCCTTCTCTGGAACTCCCTCCCCAAACACATCAGAGACTGTACAGACCTCAATCACTTCAAAACACTCACCAAAACTCACCTTTTTGAATTTGCATTTAATGTACAACTTGTCTATTTGTTATATTTTTAGTGTGTTGTTTTTCAATTTCTGCCTTTTTACCTGTACATTGTCTTTGTGTACCCTGAAAAAATATATAATAATTGTATAAATCCCTCATCATCCTCAATCATTCAAGCATCTCTTTTGGAGAAACTTTATTAGCTTTGATTCTGAGTTAACATGTTAACAATTTCACTGTCATATTTTAAATGATTATATCACCAACATGTCTGTTAATATAATGTAACATTTTTCAATCAAGATTACTTTAGTGTGTGCACATGACATTTAGTAATCAATGCTTTAACTGATTAACATTGTATGTGAAAATAAATATTGTTTGCTGTAAAGCTAAGAGCTGCCATTTGTAGCCACTTGCCATAAATAATTTGATTACTGATCTGAAGATATACATGACATCAATTCATACCAGCAACTGGGTTGAATGTTCATTTTTTGTTTTACATAACTATACATTTTATAGTAGGGAACAGTGTAACTGTGTAGATTTATCTTTGAAGTGTTCTATTGTTGAAGTGCTTTAAATGTATAATGTAATCTTGCCTCATTGTCTTTATCACCCATTTAAACATGTAACTTACTCTGTTCTGTATCGCTGTCGAGATTAAAAAGATGTGTAACATAAATGAATCATAAATGAATTTAAACTCTGAGCACACATTAGCATTTAATGTAATAAACAGATTTAGTAACAGTAAAATGTCTTGTGTTCATGATTCTTTTTTGTTTCAAAGCCTCTATCTTTGGATGAGGAGCTTCATACATTAAGAAAATAATAGTGACCTTCATACATATTTATTAAATGGTGCTGACCTCATTCTATAGTGTGTATCCTGAATACAGGAGCTGAATATGTAGTATCCAATTGACCACGATCAAGCTTTATTGTCATTATACAACACAGGATTGAACAATGAAGTGCAGTCATAGCTCTCTATGCAAAGGGAAATATGTTGAGGTGTCTGCACAGTCACACATTCAGTGGCCGATGATACCGATGTTTAGATATCAAGGGGCCCCGGATCCGGTAAACAGCGCTCCATGTGTATGTTAAAAGTTTAATGAGAGGAAAGACCCATATGGAGCACTAAACTGAATTTATCTCTTATGATAGTTGTTTAGAGTTGATTCAAGATATACATTTCCCTATAAGCATGAAGAGACCATCTGGTCCATTTCAGGCTGTTAGTTCCAAGAAGTGACCTCAGCAGACATTAGGTAATGTACAGGAGGAGGCAGACTAACTTCTCTTTCTACCATTGGATAGATGGACCCTCAGTCCACCAAAGTGACCAATTGGAGGAAGTGGGATGATTCAAAGAATTAGACTTTAAAAAGGCCCGCACAAGCGGAGAAGTCACGGTGGTACTTTGTAGATTTTCCTAGATCGAGGGATTTTCTAATAGAGCAGAGGGCAAAGCATTGGGCAGAACTTTGTCTTAAATTTGAGAAACCTGGGTAATGGCCGTGCCTGGACAGACGCTGGCAATTGAGATCTGTTTTCAATAAAGAGTGCTCTATTACCCACCAGCCTTGCCTCCGCAGAATTCTTTTATCAACATACTACACACCGACATCTTTGATGAAGAAAGCCCAGAAACGACAATGTCTGTCCTGTTCCATGGGATTACTGTCTTAAAGTATTCAAACAGGGGAAAGGATCCAAACAAGAACTTCTGGACAAGCTTTGGTTATTCTGAGAGTCTCAGAGTTTTTGAAGCAACCAACAAACATTATTGGTGGGACATGGTTGCAGCTAAATATAGACAGTGCCTTTATAAAGTGTTCACCGGCTTGGATGTTTTCCTCTTTTATTGCTTTTATAAATGGAATCATGATGATCATGATACAAAAAAACACTTGTGAAAGTTGTTCGTTAGCCTCCAAACTGCCTTTGATATAAGAAAGATGAAGCTTGAACTTGCACACTTTAAACCCAGACTGAGCATGAAAAAGGTCAAACTTCCTTCAGCAGATGTTAGTGAAAGCAGCCTTCTGGAGTCAAACTCTGCACATACATCATTCTGATCAGTGACGCTCAAACACTCGTTTCCCTTTTGAGATCTCACTTTTAACCATTAGGGGGCTCCAGAGTCTGGATCAGCCTGAACACTGCAGCCCTGATTTAATATTTCCTGTGGCAACAAACATTTCCTGACTAGGGCTGTAAAAGTCTCCTGTACACTTATGAGACTGTGTGCTTGTATTTTAGGAGTTCTGGTTTGAATTATAGAAATGAGAAAGGCAGTAAACAGAGGTAAATAAATCTGGGGAATGAAGTGGGTGGCTTAGTTTTCACCAGTTTATTTTTACAAAACTAAAACTGAGTACAAAGGTGATTTCTTTCTTTATGTCAGAGAGCTTTTAACTGGCAGACACATCGCAAACTATTGTCACACACCATATATACAGTAAACCAACGATGACATTAAGATTAGATTAACAGCCTTTAATACAACCAGAACCAAGGCAGCCTTTACAAGAACTGACCTGTGTGTTCAGTGAAGAGTTGCTGTGTTACTGGTGGAGCAGTAATTTTGCTGAAGCAGCATTTTGCTGCCACAGAATCACTTCCTCATCTCCTCCCTTTGGTTTACCTCACCAAGGCCTGACAGTCACCTTTTTTACTCACTGGCAGGTTTACCTGAAGAAACCCTGAGTCTGACGGAGCTGTCTGACAGCGGCTGTTCTTTCCTTTTCTGTCGGATCATGTTGAAGCAGAAATAATTCACATAGTTTTACACCAGGAGGAGAATTTAGATTCATTTAGATGAGCTCTCACTCCCTGACGAGGACTGAACCAAACAGCAGACTGCTTCTCATCAGTCCGTCATTTATATTCTCCGGGTGCACAGCGAATATCAGGCTACACATCATCGCTGACATGCTCTCAGATCTGAACAATCCTCTTCAGTTTTTTTTGTTTTTTTTTGTTTTTTACTCACTTCACAGGTTAATCAATCACCTTCCAGCAGCCAGAAAAAGAGAAATATAATTAATTAAATGCAGCTGCATTTAAGATCATTTTTTACAAAATGCTATGCGCAAAAAAACATGAATAATAACAAGCTGAAATAAAAAACATTAATTTTTGTCATTTTGTGCACAGTCGGCCTCACATTTTCACGTCACACTTGTGTATAGTAAGTTGCTTCCAAACTAGTTTTGATGTCACTTAAATGAAGCTTGCAAGTTTTAAACTCAAGTCCCATTCACACTGTCCTTTCAGCGTGGGAATAGTGAGTCCACATGTCCGCCCTCGCCATCTCTGTGAAAGTTACAGATCCGGAGAGGTGAGACGGTTTTTGATGCAGCTTGTATCAAAGCCGCAGCAGAGGCGTGACAGCATCCGTGTGAATGACAAAGCCGGCAGTACAGGATAGGGGTGTGTCTGTCTGATGGTGTTCACAGTCTGACAGTTGACAGATCCTTCACTCATCATCTAAAAGAAAAATGTTCAACACGTTGAACAGAAACATGGATGTCACCATTGTTTGGGGAGTTCATGATGAGTTCATGATGATGATTGGTGTCAGAGAAGGAAAGACAAGGCAAGTTTATTTGTATAGCACAATTCAGACACAAGGGCAACTCAAAGTGCTTTAAAGGCGCATACAAATTTCATTAAAAGACATAAAAATTTAATTTAAAAGACATTAGAAATTGTGTTAAAAAACATTAAGAATTGCATTTTAAGACCAGTACAAACATTAAAGAAACAAACATAAAAAATGTAGGTTAAAATAGAAAAGCTTTAAAAAAACAGGACTGTAGAGTCATAGTCATAATGCAGTTCAAAGACTTAAATTGCTTCAGTTAAAAGCAGTGGCAAATTGATTTAAAAGAGGTGAGTGTTGGAGCAGACTTTTTTCAGGAAGTTTGTTCCAAATATGTGGCGCATAGTAACTGAAAGCTGCTTCTCCATGTTTACTTCTGACTCTGGGGACTGAAAGCAGACCGGTGCCTGACGATCTCAGAGGTCTGGATGGTTCATAACGCGTAACTGTAACTGACTTAATATGGCTGTTGAAATTCATGTCGGAGTCCATAATTACACCGAGGTTTCTGGCTTGGTCTATAGTTTTCAACATTACAGACTGAAGCTGAGCGGAGACTTTAAGTCGTTCTTCCAAAAACAATTATTTATTGTATCATTATCTGAGCTTGAGGGAGCATGTAAATGTTGAATAGTAGAGGCCCCAGAATGGAGCCCTGGGGTACTCCGCTTGTGATTTTCATCCGTTCAGATGTGTAATCACCAATAGACACAAAGTAATCTCTCTCATTTAGATAAGATTTAAACCACTTTAGTGTTGTACCAGAGAGTTCAACCCAGTTTTCCAGTCGGTCCAGTAGTATATTATGGTCGACTGTGTCAAACGCAGCACTGAGATCCAATAATACTAAGACTGAGATTTTTCCGCTGTCTGTGTTTGAATGAATGTAGTTAAGGACCTTAACAAGAGCCATCTTAGTGCTGTGATGTGGTCGAAATCCTAATTGGTAAAACATCAAAACAGCCATTTATTATTAAGTAACTGTTCAGCTGTTGAAAGACAGCTTTTTCAACTATTTTACTTAAAATGGGGAGGTTTGAAATGGGCCTATGGTTATTCATTACTGATGTGTCTAGAGTTCTCTTCTTCAGGAGTGGTTTAATGACCGCAGTCTTAATGGCTTCGGGGAAGACACCTGAGAGAAGAGACGTGTTAACAATCTGTAGCAGATCTGGAATCATGCAGTCCGAAACTTTTTTGAAGAACCCTGCTGGTAAAATTTCCAGGCTGCAGGAAGAAGATTTCAAATGCTGTATAATGTCTTGCAGGTTTTTGTCATTGATTGGCTCAAATTGTGTCATGGTGTTAGAGTTGGGTTTATGTGGACAAAATGACAACACACACCTCTAGTACCTGGTAGAGTGGCACTGACCGCTTGTCTAATGTTCTGAATTTTGGCTGTGAAGAATGCTGGCAAAAGCGATAAAGTCACTTTTGTGCAGTTAGCAATAAAGGTTGCTAGCTTAAGGATAGCATGTCTCTCATTACCTCATAAATGTTACAGATGGCAAGAAAATGCCTTGTGTGTTCCAGTGAAAGTGTGCAAGAAAGCAGCCTTGCAGGCTGCATGACATAAATGCTGTGATGAAAGATGCTTCAGTTCATGTTTCAAACATTCGGTTTGATTCATTGTGATCAAATACTCTGTTTATATATAAGAATTGTACATGCCTCTCCTGTGAGCTGTATGAATTCCACTATAGATGTTAATTAATTAAAGTAAAGATGCTCATTCTGTCAGGGAGGAAATATCTCATAACAGACCACTAAGTTTGGAAAAATGATTAAGTAGGGTAGCTCATTCTATCAAAAAGTATCCATCAGAATGGACTACAACCTCCATTAATATAATGGTAAAATAGGCTTATCCATTTTTCCATTACATTTATTAAGGTTGTAGTCCATTCTGGTGAATGAGCTGTTAATCTCCGGCACTAAAACTGATCAGATTTCCAATTTTGATCTATTTCTCTTTTAACTGCACAGGTAATAAAATAAATATGTATTAAGGTGATTCTCTGTTCCTTTTCTGCTTAAATGATTTGGCACTGAGAAGCAAACATAGATAATTGTTTCATACAGTGTGAGGGAAATGTCCTTTTATTGTTTGATATGTTGTTGCATATGAAACCTCACAAATATAGATGCAACATTATTACGTGTAGGGTGAAATCTTGTGTCTGTGGGCTTCCAACATGCGCACTGTCTTGCGACAGCCATGTGGCTAAGTTCATCCTTTCCTGTGTGTAAGGGTTTCGGCTTGGGTTGACGTATGACACACAACAATGTTTGTAGTGTACAGCAGGTTTTATTTTTATCCTGAGTTGGATGTGAAGATGATTTGGATTAAATCAATGTAATCTTGTGACTATGTTACAATTTTGATTACTGTTTTTTGCTATTATAAAGGATGAGGAGAGACAGCATCTCTTCAGTCATCATCTATGCGGTGATGATGTGTGACTTTTGCTTGAAAGCAATAAAAGAACTTCTAGAAATTAAATATTGTGTCCACCTTGCTGTTTTGACCGATTCTCATCTGCAGTAGGCTGATTTATGAACAGTGTGTGAAGAATTCTCGTTTTTATATTTTTAGTGTGTTGTTTTTATTATTCTGCATTTTAACCAGTAAAGTGTCTTTGAGTACCTTGAAAAGTGCTATATAAAAAATGTAGTATTATGATTACCATCATGATCATAATGATGATGATAATGATGATGATGATGATGATTTTTACAGTTACTAAGATAAATCTCCCATGTCTTTCAAAATGAGGTCTATTCATTTATTAGACACAGGATATCACCTTCACTTCAATGAGAGGTCACTTCACACTAGAAAGTTGTTCAGTGAGGCATATAAGGTATATGCTCAGATAGAAGAACAATCCCACTGCATAACAGGTATGTGCCAATGTTCTGTTCACACACTCTATGCACGCAACGGAGAAGTCTTATAACAAGGAAATCACCAAGGACATGAAGACAGCAAACCATTTGAAGACAACACATGTCGGGGGAAAGGTGAAGCACAATTATGCTGTTTATTCACAGTAAAGCCTAAAAATGTAGGTGGGCCAAAAAGGGTAAAGTTGCATTCAGTAAAAGATTCAGCACATCCAATGCTACAGCATACCATCACAGACTGCCCAGCTGCTCACCTGATCCAGGTCTGGGAGGAGATCCCCCAGGACACCCTCCGCCAACTAATCAGGAGCATATCCAGGTAGTCAGGAATGCATACAGGCACAAGGGGGCCATACACATTGTGAGTTACAGTGATAAAAAATCACAAATGTTGGATCAGTCCTGGATTTCAATCTTTTATTTTGATTTTCAGTAAGATTTCTAAACCAGCCCTCAGCGGATTAATGATTGTGGTTCTCATCGACCGTTATTACATCATTTTGTTCAAATTAGACAAAGTACATCAGTAAATATCTTTAACTTGAATAAATTGTTCATCCTGATCTAACGTGTTATTAAAGCGTACATTTTCTTTTGAGCAGTGTAGAAGCAGATTGTACCTCAGTGATGTTCAGTGATGTTCCCTTTTCTTACGCAAAACCGAATACAGAGGAGGGGATGCAGTGTGGTCGTGACATGGCATCCCCCTGCATATGGCTCTAAGGTATTTCCTCAAGAAAATGAACAAACCCATCGCATAACAGGCTTGTGCAGACATGCTGTTCACACACTCTTTGCACGCAAGTAACAGGTCAGACGAGTTTGGCCTGAATGGGTATAAGTTCCCGCAGGTCTGTTATCATGCAGATAATAATAGTTTTATTCAGGTCTTGAGACTGTTGCCAACAAGAATACCAAGGTTGCCATGCCTTGACTAAGTTAAAAATGGGGGGGGGGGGTGATATGTGCCTATATAAACAGACTTACTAGAGTAGATTGCACATATTGAAGTTCAGCCAGACGTTCTTCACCCAGTGTTGTTGAACAGTAAGTTGATTAACTATCAACAAACAAATGTTTTAAGACTGAAAACATTTTGAAACCTTGACTTATCCCTTTTTTTTCAACACAGCTAATAACGAGGAAACCACCACTGACTTGCAGACAGCGTACCAAGCGAAGATAAATGAGGTCGGGGCAAAGGTAAAGAATAATTATGTTGCTTATTCTCAGCAAAGCCAAAGAAATTTGGAGGGCCAAATAAGATAAAGCTGCATTAGTGAAAGTTATAATGCTTCCAAGTTGTGGTTTTTCAGTGCCTCATTATTATTTTTATTTTTTTGATTTATTCAACTTATAACCCAGATATTAATAAATCATCAACAGACGATGACCAAATACACTCTTCTGCACTCCACACAGACTGTTCGACCAAAGTTTGCTCACATGATTGGCCAATACTACTCTGACTACAACAAACAGAAACCAGAAAGTTTGCAACTTTCTATTTATTATTCATCCATCATAATACATTTTCTTAACTGTAGTTAACTCATATTCTATAAGATTAAAAAGGCTAGCATTTTCTGATTGTTATTTAATTTACATGGCTTCTTTGATCAATCTGTCAATATCTTTTAAAATCAATACAGTATTTGGTGTTTGGTTTCCATCAGTTTTAAACATAGCATTTAAAACCTTTTTTTTTAAATAGGAGAAAATTAATGTCGGTTGTCAGATCTACAGTCTAATCTATTTAAGTCACTTAAATAGGTTAAATAGGCCTCTACCTTCAGATGAGGAGCTTCATACATTAATAGGATAATAGTGACATTCGTACACATTTAGTAAATGGTGCTGATTTCATTCTGTAGTGTGTATCCTGAATACCAGAGCTGAATATGTAGTATCCAATAAACCACGATCAAGCTTTGACACAGGATTGAACAATGAAGTAAATGTTGCTCACGTAATACAAACACAGACAGAAATCTGTGTCTTAAAACATTTTAAAATGTTTTCCTTTTTTTTCTCCACAGCTAATAACAAGTTAACCAGCAAGGAGTTGTAGACAGCATACAAACTGAAGACGAACAGATGTCGGGGAATAGTAAAGAATATTACTAATACTAATAAGATGCCGCATCCGGCCCGCCGGCCGCCTATTTGTGGCCGCTAAACTGTTATTCCTTCACCTTGTGTTTTGGTTGGGTCAGCACAAGTATACCCGGACTTGTCTCCATGCCAGTGATACACAGACAGCTGGGTCACTCACTGCTGCAAGCACAGTTTTTAACTTTCAATTTCGTTTTTGGAGCAGTTTGCATATTGGCATTTTGCCAGCTGTAGGAGCCTCTAGATTGCACGAAAATGGTGCATTCCAAGTTCACTGCTAAAAGAAAAGTAGACAGTGAAAATCGGCAATTCAAGAAGAATGGACTGAAAAATTTGCATTCATTCTCCCTTCAACCAGCACAAGACCCATGCGCTTAATATGCCAGGAGACTATAGCTGTGTTGAAGATTTCCAATTTAAAACGGCATAATGAGACGAACCACAGGAATTTTGAAGAGGAATTTCCTCAAAATTCAGAGGTAAGAACAACAAAATGTAATGCACTGAAATCGTCATATCAAGCTGCAAGCAGGATTCTTGTCACATCTATGACTCAACAACAAAAAGCAGCAGAGATTTAGAGACTAAGAAACTTTGTTTTATTCAAATATTTTAATTTGTCAAAATAAAAATGACATTTTATTTTAGTTCGTATTTTGTTGTTGTTTTGAATGAAAAAAACATTTTGTTTTGAATATATATATATAAGTATTTACATATATGTGTATATATATATATGTATTACATATTATTATTATTATCATTATTATTATTATACAGTATTATTGCATGTGGCCTGACCGACCTCAATACATGGACCTTTGAGTCATTGAAAAAAAGTCTTTGTGGCCCTTTAAGATGTGTATTTGTGTACCCTTGGTCCAGTGCTTTAAGGGTGTAAAGATGTATCTTCTGTGTATTATTTTTTCAATCCACTTTGAGTGAGGTTAATTCTAAAACAGATATATATCTATGAATGCACATAATTTACATTGAATGCACATTAGAGGTAATGAATTCTGAGATTGCATTTTGGTCAAAGTGTTCTGCCTGTGTTGTTCTCTATAAGGACTGATGCCTGCATTCAACCGTAAACGGTTTTGGTGAGGAGAGACACTAAGTTCAATAATTTGTAGCTGCCAAGATTTGTAAGATTTATGAAATGTTCAAAACATGTGCTGGTAACATTATTTGACTTTAAAGTGTCTCTAGAGAAGAGATACATTGTTTACCATGACTAATTCTAGAGTCTAAGAAATTAAAACATTGATGACTCAAACTTTTCAGATACTAGACTTCAAATCACTTACAGTTATTGATGAACTCAACATAGAATATTATTGTTTACTGTAGGGACCTGCATGCAGCTGGTTTGTGCAGGCAGGTAAAACACTGAAACCACTTCCTGGAAACAAGGATGGTTAAAAATGATGATCTTATGAAAGTCCTCTTATAACCTACCAAGAGTCTATCCTCTGTCCTTGAAAATGGGACACATAAAACTGCTGTTGTTAGAAAACAGCCTACTGGGAGACCAATTTCAAAATCATGACTTCCTCATCTCATAATTACAATATAAATCTCTTAACTGCACAATTAGAGGTGTTATACTATAAACCCACATATTCTGTAACCTCATTATGATTTTCAGCTATATAGAGCTGTGAAGGAAATAAGATAAAGGTATTTTTACGGGTTTCAGCTTCAAGATGTACACATCGCTTCATTCAACATCTTTCCATTTGGCCTGTTTTAATCAGTTTTACTAATTGCTGTATGACATAGTGGACACACCTAAATGTTTCTGAACCACAACCACAATGAAGCTGAAGCCCAATGAATGAGTGGCAGTACTTGACTCTGCCTAACTCCTGGCTAATTAAAATGGACAAAGAGGTGGATTCTGGGTTAAGTTGAGACGAGCGAGCCTAGTTAGTTAAACAATTTGCCGGAATGCTACCAGGCTGGCTAAGGCTAACAAGCTACTGTACATGTTTACAAGATCCAAGCAAATTAATAATCTATCCAAATACACAGAAGGAATTATAAACCTGCATACCTTTCAACACATGCAAACACACTCAGTTACAATTCTGTGTCAGTGACACACTAAAAGATTTATTCTGATGTTGTATCAAACTACGGTTCCGAGTCAGATAATATTGCCAACCTCTAAGAATTGTTTTTTTCCTGCAATGTCACCCAGTGGTGGAGATGAAGTTGGCAGATGGCACATATATGAATAGGAAACAGACACACATAACATGACACCAGATAAAAAGGGTTCAGTTAATTAGGAACAAAATGTAATTTAACTCCCTTGTTTTATCAGTTCTGGTTATTTTTTAAGAGATAAAGTTGAATCATCAAAATAGGTAACAGTAATTTAAAACTTTGTGACAAAATTGAAAATAAAAACTGTGTTATTATTTATTGTTAATAGCACAGTCCAGATGCAGTACACAGCCCACCACTCCACACTTTAGAAATCACTGATTTATGCTACTGTTGCCCAGACTATAGAGTTTGTTCACAGAAGAACAGGGGGCAGGGTCAAATAAGATAGAATTAATTTTTTTTTACCGTTTTCAGGTTCAAGATATAGAGTATTACTGTATTTTGAAATCTATTTCAAGATAAAACCCTGGTTTTTATGTTTGTATGACATCGCAATTGGTAGTTGCTCACTACGTCCGCGCATTCTTGTTTGGTGGCTATTAGACTCCATGTGTGACCTGACGGCATTCATTCCCATCCAGGTGATATTCATTGTCTTTCTACAGATGTGGCAATCTCGGCTGTAAGCAACTACTGGCCTAAGCCAGTTTTTGAATCTCGAGTCCTCTAAAAAGAGGTCAGAAAAATTACATTTCCCCATGACTTCATCAATAGTAGCGAGCTTTTGGAAACTTTTGGCAGTGAGCCAGCCGTGTGCTATCCAGTTGGAGCATAGACTGAGGCACAAAAAGTTTTACGGCGTCACATACTGTCTGACGTCACATCATCGATACCTCTCAGGTCCTACTCACACATATAATTTATATAAATAAATTCACGCGTTTTTTTGGAGATAGGCCTGCACTAACCACAAACGGAAAAAAACTCATAATAGGATAGAGGTTCAAAAATTGTATACCTCGTCAGATGATGTTTATTACTTGTTAAATACGTTTTAATTGCCTTAATTTTTGCTAATTACATTTACTGCCTTTTAATACCTTTTACAACTGCGCGGACACCCTGAATATTTCCTTCTTCATCCAACATCTGATAATTTATTTTGGAATGTATGCATTCATTTATACTGATTGAATCAGTCGTACTACATACAACTATAACAACTAATCAGTGGATCATTTTAATTTGACAAAGACAATTCTGTCTTGCCTTACAGTGAGGAACAACCGGAGGCTTTGAGCCAGTACACCACAGAAACCCTCGCCTACATTGACACAGTGAGAGGATTCTGTGAGAGGTTCTCTACATGGATGGGTGCAAGGGAGAAAGAGTTGTTCCAAATGAGGGGCATCAAAGGCAGAGCTGTCAAAGCTGACCTGAGCTTTAGACATGTTATCCAGGTAGTGGGAATAGCTCTGTGGACATGTCTGATGGCTCCGTGGAAATGTATGAAGGCTCCGTGGGAATGTATACCGGCTCTGTGTGAATGTGGGAATGCTCTGTGGGAATGTATGAAGGCTCTGTGGGAATATATAAAGGTTCTGTGGGAATGTATGAAGTCTCTGTGGGAATGTATGAAGACTCTGTGGAAATGTATGAAGACTCTGTGGAAAGAAGAACATGAGAACGGGCATACCCAAGAGAGTACAAAAAAAGAGCAGGAAACGCCGGGGGAAAAGCTGACTACTATATTGGAGGGCACCCTGGAAGGTCTAAAGGAGCTGCACCACTTCCTGGAGGCAGTGGAGAAGCTGGCAGTCACCTCACTTCATGTGTTCATGGAGGAGAACAAGGTGTTAGACCTGCCCAAAGAGATCAGCCTTGAACATGTTCAGGCTGTCATCATCGCTGCACAACAAATCTGTCCTCTCCTCCTCAAGTTTAAAAGAGATGCAAGTGTCTTCTTCCTCCCCAAACTTCAGAATGTGGAAGTGTTCACAGACCAGCTGAACAAATACATAAAGACCACCTGGAAAATCTGTGTGAAGCTGGAGAAAAGGTATTTATGTCTTCCTGTTATTTGCAGACAATGGTCTTGAGCTTAAAAGTAATTACTCTATAACAGAAACATTAAATGGAAATTATTGATTTAATGCAAAACATCTGGTAGACATTGATGTTGATTTTTTTAAAGATGATGTACAGAGAATTAGTTTGTCGCATGAATTAGCCTCTGCTGCGCATCGGATGGTTCTTCGGCCTCCGCGTCGTCCATTGATTCCTGATAATGCACACCACGAAGGGCATTATCCCGCTTATACCATGGTCACTTGCCAAAGAAAAGATATTAAGACCATTAATTTATACTTTAATGTGTTTTACAATCGAAAAGTTTTTCACAAGCCATAACTAAGTTTCCCTGGTAACGCCTGAGGGTTTGATTAATACCTGGAACGATCATTACTCCCCCGTAAGGTTCTTATGCAACGGGAACGTTGTTCCCTCCTCCAGTAAATAGGACGGACCTTAGATACGACTTGGCAACGGGACATATTCTAGTCCGCTCAACGATGAGCCAGAAGCTAACGCTATGCTAGCAAGATTCACTGTCAACAACATTGCGTACGGCTGACAAACAGTAAATATAATTTGACAGTATGCTAGCTAACAAGACCAGCTAGCTAACCAGTCATGTCACTGTCCCCAAATCAATATCATGATTTTCACGAACAAATGACCGGCCGTGTATAACGTTACTGTGGCTGCAACCTGAAGTAGAGAGCTGAACGGCAAACGGGATGCGAGATTACTTGCGTATCAGTAAGTTTAGAGGGGAAGTGTACTTTCTGCAGCTTGTGTGTTACAGTCGCCACCTTGTGGTGTTCAGAGGATACTGACGGACTGACGGACTGCACTCAGTGTTGGAAATAAAATATTCAGATTTGATACGCCAGCGAGCGCATTGATTTAGAGCGGTAAACAGACAATTTGCCTGGAACTACTTAGTAGGTGTCCTTATATCAGGGGTTAATGCACACCCTGCAGCCAATCAGAATCGAGTATTCGCCCAGACCATGGTATAAATATATGTATACACACTACAATTAGGTGCTTAACATGAAACATAAGTAATTCTTCCTTTTTTAGTCTATATGTCCAGATTCCGACTACCGAACCTGTTGTGGACCTCCATGTGTCTGAAGAAGGTGTACCAGAGAGGCTTCATGACATTAAACTGCTGAACGAAATCAGGTAAGTGTTATACATGGGTAACATTAATGGATGTTTTGATCGGGGCAATATGTCACTACATATATGCTCTTATATTTAGGAAAAACATTTTCTCAACATTTCATTAGTGGCAGATTAGTAGTTCACAGAACCACTTTGATTATTTGTTCAACAATATAATTCGTAGTCTGCTTAATAACACCAACAGGTCAGTTCCCTTGATGATCAAATCAGTGGGATCCATCACACACATACATATCAATTCTCATGATGTGTTTGTAGACATAAAGCATGAAACCTGTGGAAAAAATCCTTTGGCAGCTGAGAGACGTAGAATACAATAAAATATACTTTATTGTCCCCTCTGGTTGTTACATTTGACAGTTTATTAAACTGCAATTGACATTTGATGATTACATACATATTTTGTATGTATATTCACGTGGCAATTAAAGACAAAAACACAGAAACAAAAGCAACATACTTAACATCTTTACAACACATCCAAAGTAGTGTCGCTCAAAACAACATATTGAACTGTACAGTAGCATCACAAAGAAGATCAAGCACTGCATTATAAAAAACAGAAAATAGTTGACATAGTTGGTGTCAGGCTCAGGCTATGCCTTACTGTTAAGGCTGTTAATGGACAAAGGCACAAATGTGTTTTTTTAAAACTACTGAGTCGACATGTTGGCACTACGTAGGGTCAGCCAGTATTCTCTGATCAATCAGGCAGCTGACATGAACTCAAAATCAAGAGTCAGTGTCAAGAGTGAAGATCCATAGGAAGAGAGAGGGATTCTAGAATTTCTTTGTGTGTCTTGTCAGATATTAGAGGGTGTTAGTGGGTTTTTTATAAAGAGTTGATGATGTTGGTCAAAGAACTGAGGGGGCTACTGAGACTCCTTTTCATATTCAGTATAATAATTTAATAGATTGTTTGTATAAGAAGTATTTATCTGTGGATTAATTTGGTCTATTTTGCCTAATTTTCATCAGGATGGGTGAGCACTTCCGAACAGTGTTCTTGTTCAAATACAAGTCCTGTTCAGACTTCATCAATAAGTTCAGTGACTGTGAACCCGGGATGCTGAAGACTCTAAAACACCTGGACGGTGCTGCTGACAATCTGAACTATCTGAATCAAGTGGCAAAGACCTTCGGTGTGTTAGGCAGTTTGGTGGGGATATGTGGAGGTTCTTTTTCCATTGTTGGTTTGGCATTGAGACCTGCAACAGAGGGAGTGCCTGTGACACAATCAGGGGCATATATGGGAATTTTCTGCACATTCATCATTGTTCTCGCATTCATCATAGAGTTGTGTTGGGACTACAAGCAAAAAAAGGCCAATGAACTCTTCCAGAGCTTCACAGCAGACATGCAGAGTCTCCAACATTGTCCGGAGGAGGAGACCAGTCGCCCCTCGACCCAACTACAAGAAAGTGAAACTGTTGTGGGACAAAGCATGGTGTTTGGCAAAGGTCGTGCTTTAGTTAAATTTATTGACTTGCTTGCTGACGTTGAAGGTGCTTCAGATATCCCAGATATTTGTCAGACAGCAGTCAATGGACCTTCTGACATTCTATTTTTGATTGGAGCAAATGTTCTTTCCCTTGTCACGGATGTCCTCTTCATCCGTAGGCATTGCTGCAGTCTGCTTAAAAGCAGCGAGACTAAAGTCTCAAAGATCATCACAGCCAGAGCTGCACTTTGGAGATCGCAGTTGAACTCATGGAAGAAGATCCATGACTCCCTGTTGGAAGGTCAGAGTATATCAGAGGAACACCAAGATGTCCTGGATAGGCTATTTAACCAGGGAGAGCAATAGAGAGCAACAACTCAACAAATGAATTATCCGTCTGATCAAGTTGATGAAAAAATGAAATAAGAGTGGCAACTCAATTTTTTTTTGTATCTCATCTCATTTTTTTTTGTAATTCTGAGTAATATGAATAAATCATGTCTGAAAATTGAATCTAACTAATATGTACATCAGTAATCATCAGCATCAATCATTTAAATTTATTTTTGAGGAATTCTTAATCAGCTGTATTTCTAATGATGAACATGATTCATTGAATCTCTGTATATTAACTGTCACATGGGCAGTATGAGTGTTGTCACTATGAAGCTTAATACTCATGTACCATTCAGAAACAGATTCTTTGTTGAGAAAGTGAACATCTTTTACTATAAAGCTGCAATGTGTTGCCTTTTGTAATCATTCAATTTATCTCTGATTATATCAAAACATTTTTCTGTCTCATAACAAATAGAACTTAGTTTTTAGATTTTCTTCTTTCTCTGTATCTGACACATAGTAGCAGATGTATATTAGTACTTGGATGGTTGTTGATTTGTTTCAAACAATGTGGAATTGTGTTTTCCAAAGCTGAGGTGTCATTAGAGAAACCTGCTTTACCTTCATCTTTGCAAAGTCTCATTTTTGTAATGTTCACATTTTGCAGTGCTACTGTATCAATGTTTTTAATAACTTTACAACCTGAATATTTCACTTGTATTTTTCTGTTGGTCATTATTTTCACAAGGAAAGACTGTTTGAGTTCATTTGTATGATGTAAAAATAAAATAAAAAAAAGAGTAAAAAAAAACTGTTTGTACTAAACTTTACTGTCAATAAATGATTCTTCTATCTCTTGTTAAATGTGGTTCATCAATTTAGGAAAGTTCTTCTCAGACAAAGAGGAGGTTTTTATCACATCAACACAAAAACAACTGATGACTACAAGGCTGTTGTAAACATGTATTTTACACCATAATATGACTGATAAACATGGATATAGATATAAAGATCTGTATATAAAGTTAATATCCTGCGAACACAGCTAAAATAAGGTCCATCTAATAGTTATTGTGACATTTCATAACTTAAAATCAAATAGGTACTGAAATATTTCTCTGAGGACCATGAACCAAATGTTGTGCTGCTCAACACACGGCTCAACTGGACTCTTGGTGGCAGTGTATACCCAGTTGGCAGTATTTCAGATATAAACCTATAAAGAAATAAGACAACAGTGATTCGTGATTCTTTTTTGTTTGAAGGCGTTTATCTTCAGATGAGGAGCATCATACATTAGGAGGATAATAGTGACCTTCATACACATTCATTTAATGGTGCTGACCTCATCCTGTAGTGTGTATACTGAATAGTGATGGGTTCTTATGGCTCGGCTCACTAAAAAGAGCCGGCCCTTTGGCTCCCAAGTGTCTCCAAAGATTTTTCTGTTGCTTAAATTAATTTATTACCAAAAATAATGAAAAATGATGTGTAAAATAAATTACTAATGTACAAAATATACATTATATAATTTTTTTATTATTATTTATATGGCTTATTATACTCAACATGGAACAGAGTGCTACAAAAAATACATTTTAAAGCACAAAGCCGTTTGTGCAAACTGTGCCATAGAGTTCTGGGTTGTAGGTCCAGATGATTGTGGTGTGGAGCAACAGTTGCAGTAGAAGAACTGCCGTCGCTCATTTTCTCACCTTTCCAGCTTGTTGTGTCTGTAGTGTCTGCTCTCCCTCTCTCCCTCTCTCTCCCTGTAAGCCCCGCCCCTCCTGCTCAGTGAGGGCACACAGACATCACCACACATCATAGTTGACCAATCACGTGCAGCTTGAATAGAAAAAAATATACAGTAAAAAAAACAACCAAAGCACCTCCGATCATTCACTTCAAAGAGCCGGCTCTAAGAGCTGTTTTGTTCGCGACCGACACATCACTAATGCTGAATATTGGAGCTGAATATGTTGTCTCCAATCAACACAAACAAGCTTTATGTCATTATACAACACAGGATTGACAATGAAATGCAGTCATAGCTCTCCATGCAAAGGGAAAAGGTATACATTTTTCCTGTCCTGTTCCATGGGATTACCCATTTAAAGTATTCAGACAGAGGAAAAACACATCCAAACAAGAACTTCTCTGGGAAATCTTTGGTTCTTCTGAGAGTTTTTGTAGCCATGAACAAGGATTAATGGTGGGACATGGTTGCAGCTAAAAATATAAATATATTTTACTTTTGAGATCTCACTTTTAACCGTTAGGGGGCTTCAGAGTCTGGATCAACTTCAACACTGCAGCCCTGATCTCAAGCACGAGAGTATTTTGCTCTACTTTCACAAAAGACAAATATAAAATACATTTCAGTATTATTACAGTCTTTTTCCATACTTCTTCAATATAAACATGATCATATAGTGGTAATATTATATATGACACAGTCAATTGATTCTTACTGTATGAGCAACTAAACAATGAGAGTTATTCTTTTTTTACAATTACAATAAAGACTTCAAAACGTTCTAAATAAAAATTTTGTCCATAGACAATAAACAGAATATTTTGTGCACAATATAGTGCAACAGATTATGTTAACAAAGCCTACTTGGTACAGTACGGAAGCATATTGCATTCACTTGAAAAAAAAAAGGTTTGTTTTTCTGAGTAATTTATTTTCTGGTCTGTTTTTTTCGGAGGAATCATTTGTGTTTTTCTGAGTAATTTATTTTTTGGTTTGTTTTTTTTCGGAGTAATTTTTTCTGTTTTTCAGAGTAATTTATTTTTATGGCTGGTTTTTTGGAGTAATTTTTTTCTGATTTTCTGAATCTTTTTTTTTTTTTTTTAAGTTTAGAGAGCATTCGAAACAAGAGACGCATTCATTCCACGATTTAATGGAAACAAACATGACCGGCTTGTTTAGTTTGATCAAGATTTACTTTGATCTGGGTTTAAGACACTGGGAGATAGTCCTGTCTTTAAGTCATATAGATGGTATTACCATTAGTTTGTCGACAGGCACCTGATATGGAGAACGTTGTTCAGAAGGAAAAGCCATTCAGATCTGCTAGACATAGCAATGTTTCTCCAGGATCAGTTGAACAGATATGGCTCCACGGATACAATATGATGCATTTGAAATCGGGAGCAGGAGTCACTATATGTCCATGGGAGTCACTTGCAGGTTGGAAGTTCTAGCGGGAGTTCAAAGTAGCCTATCTGATAATTCAGAAAAAAATTACTCTGAAAAACAGAAAAAAAAAATACTCCAAAAAAACAGGAAAAGAATTAGTCAGAAAAAACTGGAGAAAAAAAATTGTCAAAAAAACAGGAAAAAATTACTCAAAAAAAACTAACAAAAAAATAAACCAAGTTTTTTTTTTTTTCCAAGTGAATGCAATACGCTTCCGTAGTACAGAGACCTTACATCAACATTATATAAAACTCACATTTAACAAAGCCTACCTGGTACAAAATCAGCAAAACACGGTTGTTATCCACAACATTTTGCAACTGCAATCATTCAGATCTGTGGAATGAAGAGTGGAAAATCACTATCCGAAGTGTTAACAATGAAATATTGTACTGGCAGCAAGCTAGCAAGTGCATCGCTAGCATTAGCGCAACATATAAACTACTCACTAATAAAGTTACTATTTCTGCACAGAAACGTCTGTAACTTCCCACATATATGCTCATAATCCTCACAGTAAAAACACATACTACTCACAGTTTCAAAGGCTGTTAAAATATTAAACACAGAAACATTAGTTGCAGCGCCGTGCACATGTACCCACCTCCAACTCAAGAGTATTTTCTTCTACTGAGGCACCTACAGCATGGCACATAAAGAGGAATCTGCCTGTGCGCATTATGAAGCCACCAGGTGGCTCCAAAACTACAGTATACATGTCTATTTTGTAGAAATTCATAACAGGTTATTTCTAATTCTTTTACACAAGCAATTAAGAACTTCTCAAAAATAAATATTGTGTCAAACTTGGTGTTTTGACCAACTTTCATCTGCACGAGACAAGTGACTGATTTTCAGTTGCCACGACAGTTAATGGAGGTAAATAAATCTGGGGGATGAAGTGGGTAACTTAGTTTTCAAAATCTTATTTTTACAAAACTAAAACTGAGTACAAAGCTGATTTCTTTCTTTTTGTGAGAGAGCTTTTAGCTGACAGACACAACAGCAGCACAGACGCATGGATTTACAGTAAAACAACAATGACATTAAGATTAAATTAACAGCGGGCCGGTTCTAGGCATGGGCACAGGGGGGCAATGCCCCCCCAAATGCTTCGGCTGCCCCACCAAACCGAACCCGCTTCATGCCGAAGGAAAAAAAAAAAATGCTGCTCAAAGTAATCACAGTCCGCGGCTCTTCTGCAAACAGAACCGGGTCTCTCTCTCTTGCTGTGCATACAGTCAGCAGCAGCTTCTCTCGGTTAGCATCACATTAGATACCACGGGCACTCGAGACACTTTTAGCCACAGGCTAGTTAGTTGTTAGCATGCTTGCTAGCAACCGCCAGTAGTAGCCGAGTCCCGTCCCGCTGCTGCCAAGTTTGTCTCGGTCCCGCTCCGCGACATGGGAAGCCTCACAGGGGCAGGCTACGTATCGGGTGTGAAGCGGGTTTCAACTTTAAACCATTGCTCGCCCCGCTGTTAGTCCTGTTGACCCGCGAGTCTCCTCCACCCCGCCGACTGGATTAAACAACACACGTTAGAGAGAGGAGACTGCATTCCCCATAAATTCAGGTTAGCGCCGCCACTGTTTAACGTTAATTCCTGGGGCCAGAGCCTCCGACCGCAGCTACTCTGAGGCTGCTGGCATGAAGCGGGGAGAAGCAGGGAACCCAGACAGGATCACACGACTTTCTCTCTATCAGCCTAATCATATAATCACACTTCTGCCTATTCTCCATTCCACTCTATTGCACTATTCTCACCCTGGAAGCTCAACCCTGCCTAACCCGGCCCGGTTGACTCTCTATATGGTGAGGACTGCATAGCCTGAACCTTGCGCACCCTCTTTTCCATTCTCTACCCCACTCTACTGCACAATTCTCACCCCAGAAGCTCAGCCATGCCTAACCCGGCCCGGTTGACTTCCTGTATGGCGAGGACGGCAGAGTCTGAACCCTGCACACACTCTTTCTCATTCTCTATTGCACTATTCCCACCCCGGAAGCTCAGCCCTGCCTAACCCGGCCCTGTCAACTTTCTGTATAGTGAGGACTACGGAATCTGAATCCTGCACACACTCCTCCCTATTCCTATCTATTGCACTACTCTCACCCTGGAAGCACAGCCCTGCCTAAACCGGCCCGGTTGACTTCCTATATGATGAGGACTACAGAGTCTGAACTCTGTGCCGAGACGGCACTGTGTAACTGCATCCTCTTACTGATTTTATCTGCACTAAATTGCCCTGTACTTGTACTGTCTTTTGTTGTACTGTTGTTGTTATGTGCGGTGTCCTTGAGTGCTTTGAAAGGCGCCTTCAAATAAAATGCATTATTATTATTATTATTATTATTTCCAAAGCGCGAGAAAGTGGCGCACAATAATATAGCATCAATCAATCTGTCAGAATTTTTTTAATTCATTTTTATAGCGCTGTTTACAAAATTGCTTTGTCGCAGATTATAAAGTAATTTACATTTTGCCCCCCCATCAAATTTCCCGACCTCCCTTCACATCTACCATCACCAGTGATGGACTAGTGATCTTGATCAGGTGCAGATCGCTAAGTAACTACAAGTCCTTGTGAGCCGGCTGACCAGTCCCTCTGTTGCCTGTCAAGCGTTGTTCTGAGGCTAAATGACTATAAAGTTTCTCCAATTCCTTCACATCTACCTATAAAAATCTGATCAGTATTTACAGTATATACCACATATGAGTCTCTATATCACAGTCATGGTTACCCTCCACATACAGTCTACAGTCAAGAACTTTTACATCAGTCTGCATTGTTTTGTAGCGAAATTTCTAGTTCAAATGTTCAAAAATGTGTGTGGTTTGAAATGATACAAATCTACCTGCATTTTTTTATTTGATCATTTGTTTGCAAAAGTTAAAAATGGAGCTGTGCCTTCTGGGAATTTCAAGCCTGAATGGAGTAGACAGTGCGTGGTTGTTGGAAGTTGGAGATTGGAAATTGGTAGCTGACTGAGATTAGGCTAGAAAAAAAAATGAATCGAGGCATCAAGCGACGGGGGGAGCGGAGACAGAGAGAGAAATCTAAGAGAGCACTGTTGGCTGACAGTGAAAAATGCTGCAAACCACCTGATTTGTTTTTAAAATCAAGTGCAGCTTCAGCAAGAAGAGGTAAACATGGATAAAGAATGATGGCAAGATGTTTTTATTATTTTTTTTTTATGCAGTGGGGTTGTGCATTGATATGTCCATGTTTTGGTGCAGTTGTTTATAGCATCACTGGGGCTATCAAAAGTGTCTGTTCTTTGCGTGCGTCAAAAGTTCTATCTGCGCTATATTTAGGGTTAGATTCCATTTATATTAGATAACTAACTATATTTCGGTATTGATAGTTGTCCTACTACAACGGGGGGTTAAAATTCAAAATGCCAATTACATTGTAGTTTCACATTTAAATAGAATATACGTTAGTAGACTGACATCAATAATTTGTTGGCCACAGAATTTGTTTTCTCCATCAATCCAGAAAAAGAATTCCTGTTAGAGCTTTGCCTATGGAACCACAGCGAATTGGCGATGTTTACGTCTGGGTTGGCATCATAGACTGGTAGGCATACAAAAAATCACCCCTATAGCACTCAAAACAGTAGTGACCCATCAACATTTCTTACTGCCCGCCCAATCAAGGCAGTCTAGAACCGGGCCTGATTAACAGCCTTTAATACTATCATGACTAAGGCGGCCTTTACAAGAACTGACCAATGTGTTCAGGGAAGAGTTGCTGTGTTACTAGTAGAGCAGTCATTTTGCAGAAGCAGAATGTTCCTGCCACAGGAGCAGTTCCTCATCTTTTCCTTTTAGTAAAAAAAATCCTAGAAACTAGAATGTCATGCAGAGCGTTTCCCGCAACCAACATCTGACGTTCCCCTTTTTTATTCACTCATAGAGACCCGCCACCTCAAAACTTGATTGATCCTCAAGATCCATGTATTATTAACTGAGAATCTAACAAAAGTGTTGTTGATGAAGGTTCTCAGTCATCCAGGTCATGGTAAATCTAGGTGCTGTAAGAGTTGCAGTGTTACTGATGGATCATTCATTTTGCAGAAGCAGCATTTTGTTTCCACAGGATCAGTTCCTCGTCTTGTCCCTTTAAAAAAAGATCAAAACTAGAATGTCATGTAGAGGGGTTGTCCCAACCAAGGCCCAACATTCTCCTTTTTTACTCACTCAGAGAGACGAGCCACCTAAATACTTCATTGTTCATCAAGATCCATGTATTATTCCCTGAGAAACTAACAAAAGTGTTGAAAAACACATGATGGCAGTGTTAAAGACAGTGAAACTGTCTGATCCCTCCCTTCATCCAGATCCACACCAAAAGGTAATCGGGTCTATTCTGTTGGACGTTATCTTCTATCCAAGTAGAGCGGAAATTAATTCAGTAGTTTTTGTGTAATATTGCAGATTAACCAACCAACATAACCTCTGTGGCAGATGTACTTAATTACAGACTTTATACATACATAATATGTTGACAAAATGATGGTGAATGAAAATGAAAATGTGTTTGACAATGAGAACCACTTTCTTTAATATATTGTTACGTCAGGGGGGCCGTGGGACTGGGGCCCAACGCTCTACCAGAAACAAATATGAGGAAACTAAGACTACCGAACCCATCGGAAGCAAAGATCCTATCACCAGAGTAAGCTTCCTGACTGATGCTCGGTCTGGGTGGTGGAATGGTGGAAGGTGCTCACTGTCAGTGTTTAGCATATTTATCACATGTCCACACACCTTGTTAGACCGATGGATGTGGTGGTTTTGACTAATCAGCAATGCTGTGCAAGGCAATTTCTGCATTTTCAGCAATGGTCATTTCAGCTGGAAACATTCCTTTTCTAGGTTTGATTATTTCTTTGGACCCTCTGCACTACAATACACTCACCTCAGTCATTAATTTATAGGTCTGTAGGCATAAAAAATGTATAAGATTAGATGTTTTAATGTCAACCATAATTAAACCAGTCACATGATCCCTGGTTTACATATGCTCAGGCATTTTGTCTGAACCTCCTATAAAACAGCTGATCCAAGAAGCAAAATAGTTTTAATTTTACAGCTGTTATTCCAGGAACAAACATCTGCTTTACAGCCGATACACTCTAACATGAGAAAGTAATAGGTTAGATTACATTAGATTAGATTAGATTATAATAGATTAGATTAGATAGACTTTATTAATCCCACAATGGGGAAGTTCACTTGTCACAACAGCACAAGATGCAACAAGTACAGGAAAAAGAGTCAGACTGATACCAGCTATAAATAAATGCCTTTCTCAGAACATACCCGCTCAAATTTTTTTTAAAGTCTGAAACAGACTGATGACCGATACCTTACTTACTTAAACAGTAGAATTCTCTGCACTTCCTTCATTTTCATTGTCGTGTGGGATAAATAGCCAGCTTCTCAATTGGCTAACATTGCACAGGAGAAGGAAGACTGCTGTGTGCACCATGTGTTCATGGTAAGCTCTTTTACACTTTTGACTCACGGGCATCAAGTGATATGTTTAAATATGTTATGTTTAAGTCGGTTATGTCAACAAACAAAAACTGTTACAGGATCAAAAACTTTGAATCTGAACTTAATATCCTTTTGCCACCACAGCTTTCAACCTACAATAGAGCCACAAGGAGTCGTAGACAGTGTATCAAGTGGAGACGAACAGATGTCGGGGAAAAGGTAAAGAATATTTATGTTGTTGCTTTCCAGACTGAAGAGTTTATTCACAGCAAAGCCTTAAATATGAGCACGGCCAAATAAGATAAAGTTATGTCTAGTGAAAGGTCGAATGCTTTTAGGATGTCAACATTTATTTTCTGTGTATTATTTTTGAAATCTAACTGAGGTTAATTCTAAAACAGATGTGACATGACAGATCTGCACCTTTAAAACACAAACCACTTTCTGGGGGAAAAAGGGTTGTTAAAGATGAATTACCTTGTGAAATCCTTCTCATAACTTACCAAGAGTCGTTCCACTGTCCTTGAAAATTTGACACATAAAACTGATGGTACAGCAAAGATGAGTGGACAAAGGTCAAGGTAGGTTACAGAGTTTCATCATTTTCTAGATTTGTTTTGCAGAACAGTATGAAAATTTAAAGTGAAGCAAGAATCATTTCAGAAGTTGAGATGTATGACTAGTGTCTGCCCAAAATACCAACGCTTGAAGTAAATGCAAGTAGTCAACTTGTGAGACATAGACTACTCTACTAACTGTTTTAAGTTAAGTTAAATTAAATTTTCTGTCTTAAAACAATACATACTTTACCAATATGAAAGTTAAAAAAAATATTCTAAAGCTGATCTAGGCCGAGCTTCAGCAGCAGAGTTAAATCAAGTGGATACCTTTAAAATGAAGTCTTTCATGTGAAACTTTCTTAAAGAGGATGTAACTTTGGTGTACTGATTTCGTAGACAGTTTAAAACTCTTATTAGTAGATGCTACATTTTGGGAAGTACTGTGTGGAATGAGGAATATGGATCTTTCCGCCATTTCTCACATCGAAGGTTCAGTTGGAGGGAATGAGCAGTATGTATAGGAGGAACAACTACAGCAAGTAAACAGTCATTGTAAAAAAAATGGAAGTGCCTTGTATTCAACAAAGAAAACAGCCTACTGGGAGACCAATTTCACAGTCATGACTTCCTTATCTCATAATTACAAAAGAAATCTCTCAACTACATGATTACGGGTGTTACACTATAAACCCACAGATTCTGTAACCAGATTATGATTTTCAGCTATATAGAGTTGTGTTGTGTATTTTTGTGGGCTTACCCAGAAGTTAGTTGGTTCCCTTGACAAAAAGCCTGTAGGATTTTGGATTATTGCCTAATATAATCTCCGTGGAAAACACAAGTTTATGATACTTAGACATTGTTTGTTGGGACCGACCACATGGTTCTGACATCAGAGCAATGTAGCCCAAAACTCAAATACAGCTTCCTTGCACTAACAAAGCAGTTGGTAGGCAAAGGAGTGCATCGACCCTAATTGACACGCGATACAAGTGAGGCTTATTTAGTGTCTGGGCAGATACATAGTGTCTATTATATACTTGTAAACTACAATGATTTGTGAGTTTGTCTTAGTTTCATAGTTTAGCTGCTTTAGTCGAGTGATGGATTTTGTTTAACAGAGTTATTGATTTGATCAATCTGCTTACATTAATAAACTGTATTATATTGTACATAGCAGTTTCTGTAATTATTTTGTGCATATGTTTTGTGATAATTCCTGGTTATAATCAGTGATGTGCACAGGGGGGGGTGGATGGGGGAAAAACGCGCGCTAAATGCCCTCTTGTTTGGCAAAACCCACTAACCTGCCCCCCTGGCTAGTTAAAACAAGATAAACTGGCCTCTTGGGAGCAAAACCACGCGCTAAAGAGCCCTCTTGGAAGCCAAAACGCACAGCTGAATATTGTAGTGACAATAAAGTCACAATAATCAGTCAATTTATTGATCACAGAGACACGTTTAGCAACCCAGAAGGCTAGTGAGCCGGCAAAGAAAGAAACAAAAGGAAGGGGAGACACCCAGGTCAACCCACAAAGGGTCGTAGGACCTGGGCTCTCCCCTCTAACCTAGGTCAACCCAAACTACCACTAAGAAAACAAAGCCACGAAAAACAGGGGCTACCGGGCTCACCAAGCACTCCATAAACTGAGGACACAAAACTGACACATTTTTAGATCAGACAGCACACTCAGCACTTGCAGCTCAGGCTGGCAGCAGCGGAAGTCAGAGAGAGAGCCTGCCACATTTCTCTCCCTCTTTATAGGCCCTCACCCCTGAGTCAAATTAGGGCCACCTGGGAGGAAGCACAAACAAAGGGCATTAGACTCTGGTCATACATCTCACCTCCAGCAGGGGGGGAGCATGTAGCAAACAACAACAGAGTACTCAAGAGTCTTTGCCACAGTCCACAAGGGGCATACAATATTCAAAAAGAAAGCTTGATGGCCACCATCAGCAACAGGCAACCATTTCAGTGCACAGCACTGTCTAAACAGTGTTTGGAGGTTCATAATGGTTAGAGGTTCATAAATTCAATTAGACTAAAAAATGTTTTTAGAAAAGCCCAACTGTAACCCAAATGCTATTCTGTAATTACTCTTTATTATTTATCTTTCTTATGATAATCAGCACCTAGCCTGTCTAAAACCTTCTAGATTTCTAGACATTTGACTACTTTTCTAACTGCCCCCCCAAATAATAGGAAGGATGGCGGGTGTGATAGGCTAGCCTATGGACACTATGAAACATTTTTTCTTATCATCCATTTATTTTTAATGTCATTATGTTTTGAGGGCCTGGAGTATGTATGTGTGGGACTGTGCTCGTTACCTGTTGCCCTCGTGACTGATGTCAATAGGCGCGTTCAAGTTGAACTCCAGCTGACCTCCTGCAAAAGCGAGATCTGCTGGCGACTGCAGGGGCGGAGATACAAACGCTGCTACGAAGTCGGACACTCTCTGCTACCCGTGGACGTGACGAGACACGCCTGAGCTTGCGATGTTCGCCTTCTTCATCTGCGAAGAAATGGAGGAAATTGAAATTCCATTAATGTTTGGGGAAAATCAACAATGAAGGCGATCAGTTTTCTTACCTGATGCTATGGGAACTTTGCTGGCATTTTTCTCATATTAATCTTCCTTCGGAATTATTCAATCTGAGATGTTCAAAATAGTAGTCAACCAAAACATGTGGGCCAGTGGAATAGAGCAGTGGAACTGCTGCCGTGTTGCATGCAAATGACCAGGGATCAAGACCTGTGTCAACTGTGTCTATCTATCTATCTATATCTATCATCTGTATAGACAGATAGCTAGGCTACTATAGTGATTTGTACCGAGTAAAATATTTTTCTTTGTAATGCCTTACATTACTGCGTTAGAGGAAAAAGTAATGCATTACAGTAATTGTATTACTTTTGTAATGCGTTACTCCCAACACTGCATTTTGAAACATAAAAATTAATGTCAAAAAAGAAAATTACAGGGTGCTCTCAGGTCTCTCTCTGTCTCGGTGCAGGTGTGCCATTTTTTTTGGATAAAACTTTGTGTTCTCCTTTACTTTCTAAACTTTTTGCTGTTATGAAACATAGTTTTAGATGTTTACAGCATAATACGATGTACATAATTGTGATAAAAAGTGAAAAAAATAAAAAATTAGTGTATATATTCCTGTAGATATGGAAAAATTTGAAAATGACCCTTAAAAGTGCTTGAATTTGTGCTTGAAAAATGTGTACGATCCCAGATTAATCTAGAGACAATGTTGTCTTGTTTCACAGACAGGAGCTACAGGAGGCTTTGTGCCAATACACCACAGATACCCTCACCTACATTAACACAGTGAGTGGATTCTGTGAGGAGATCTCTGCATGGAAGGATGCCAGGGAGAAAGAGTTGAGCAAGCTGAAGGAAATCAAAGACAGAGCTGACAAAGTTGAATTGACCATTATCCAGGTTATCATGTCAGAGAAGAAAGTTAAGGATATGAAGAAATATCTTAAGAACCTGGTGTCCTCCCAGTATGCAAACGAGGAGCGTGAAGAGCTGGAGACAGAGCTGGCTGCTGTGCTTACAGACATTGTGAAAGGTCGGGTGGAGCTGCAACACTTCCTGGAGACAGTGCAGAAGCTGGCGTTCACCTCACTTCATGTGTTCAAGAAAAAGAACAAGGTGTTACACCTGCCACAAGGGATCAGCCATAAACATGTTAAGAATGTTATCACTGCTGCACAACAAATCCTTCCTCTCCTCCGCAAGTTTAAAAGAGAAGAATGTGTCGTCTTCCTCCCCAGACTTCAGAATGTGGAAGTGCTATCATACCAGCTGGACAAATACACAGACACCGCCCAGACAATCTATGCGATGTTCAAAAAAAGGTAAAGTGGTGGGTCTCCAAAATAATAACCAAAGATCAAACAACATTAATACATTCTTTTTTTTAGAAAATAAATGTTACTATGTCTTTAACAGCTGTAGCAGTGTCTCCCTGGAGGGCAACAAACCTCGGATAGAACTCGAAGTTGGTTTGTCTGACGATGAAATACAAACGATGCTGCTGGACATTAATCAACTTATCAAAATCAGGTATTACAGCATTACACTTATATGCTTATTTTACAATATGAAATAATGATGTTTTATCACATTGTCACAGTTGAGTGTCAGAAAAAATATCCTGGTTCCTCTGGATAATCCACAGAAGTCACTGTTTTCTTTTTTACTGGAACTCTGATTTCTTTAGAAGAAATAGTCCCTACAAATAAATTTGCACAATGTATAGAGAAGTAGAAAGTCGATGAGGTCAGCAGTGTGTCAAGGACAGAGTCAGAATGAAAATGACATGGATGACATTCCCTACCGCTCTTAAGCTTTAACAAGAGGGCATCGTCACACTCTGATTGGCTGTGAGGGGAATGCCCCAAGCTGCTCCCACTCATTGATTAGGAGCCAGTCTCAACACCTTGTACAACAGGCAATCTGCAATCAATCGGATGAACAGTACCAAATAATGGTACAGCGACACATGTATTGATGCTCGAGCGAGGAGAATTAGCAGAAGCATTACAAGTGAGAACATTTTAGTGCCAGACTTATTCTGAGGATCACTTCCTGGGACAATTTACCCACCAACAAAATCAAGAGACTTTATTAGTGCCCATATAAGGTCACTCTACATTTCTTTATTTGAAAATTTCTTGAGAGCCCAGAGGAAAATTTTACTGCTCAAAGCTTGCTCCTTTATGGCTATGAAGCCGTAAGCCATGAGACACTACTGAGATCTCTTTTCCAATTTTTGTTTCCTCTGGGAGCTTTCCTGCCAATTTCTTTTCTCAGCAAAATATTGCAACAAAAATCTCCTGCAGTCCAAAAAACCCTTTCCCCTGCAAACCACCATCCTAAAGGAGACATCTCATTGTGTTACATTATGGATATTTGTGTTTATAAAACTTTACCAGAAAAACAATTTTGAACTGTGGGATATCATCCCATTCTAAAGTCTCTGGGCCACAATTAGTTGAGGATTAATCTTTTCTTTCTTCTTCATCAGGATGGACGAGAACATCAGACTGGTGTTCTTGTTCCAGGATGTTTCAAGTTCCGCATTCATCAATGAGTTCAGAAAGCGTGAACCCAATATGCTGCAGTTTCTAAAAGACCTGGAGGAGGTCGCTGTTCAACTAGACAGCATGAATAAGGGGGCAAAGATCTCCAGTGTGGCAGGCAGCTCAGTGAGGGCAGTTGGAGGTTTGCTTTCCATTGTTGGTTTGGCATTAATTCCTGTAAAAACAAAAAGGTCTGCAGTTCTGAATGTAGTTGTGGCAGCACTGGGAGGGATCAGTGCATTAAACAGTGCTGTCGCCTACGCCGCAGAGATAGGAGTAAACCGTACACAACAAAAGAAAGCCAATAAACGATTCCAGAGCTTTATGGAGGATGTTCAGAGTCTCCAGGGTCTTTTAAAGGAGGTGAGCAGTCAGCCAGGCTCTGACATTCCATTGGAAGTTGAATGGGCCAAGTTGTTAAAGATGGGTTTTGCAGTTGGGTCAGTTGGATATAACGCTTATTCACTTATTCAGAATGTTTCTGCTTTAAAATCATCAGGCATTGAGAACTTGAATATAAGTGAATTTCTCGTAGGAATGGGTCAGGCAGCAGCCATGACATTCAGAGTAGGTTTAGGTTTGACCAAAGCATTTTGCATTGTCATCAATGTCCTCTCCATCTATAAAGAGATCACCAGTCGGGCCAAAGGCAGCGAGACTGAAGACTCAAAGCTCATCAGAGCCAGAGCTGCACTTTCAAGCTCAGAGATGGACTCATGGAAGAAGATCCAGGACTTCCTGTGCAAAGGTCAGACGACATTAGAGGAACACCAAACCGTCCTGGACAAGACATTTTATCCAGAGAGGGCGATGACATAAAAAAATAGTGTAGTGCAGAAGTGCTGAGTGAGAATGCTGAATTTGTGGCAACATTCACAATTTGTAAATTTATGAAGAGAATTTGGATCCATTTTATATAAATCCCTGATCATCATCAATCATTCAAGCGTATATTTTGGAGATACTTTATTAGCTTTGATTCTTGTGAAGTAACAATTTCACAATCATATTTTAAATGATTATATCACCAGAATGTCTCTTTATATGATGTAACTTTTTTTGATTAAGATTACTTTAGTGTGTGCACATGACATTTAGTAATAAATGCTTTAACTGATTAACATTGTATGTGAAAATAAATATTACTATGTTTGCTGTTGAGCTAAGAGCTGCAATTTGTAGCCACTTGCCGTAAATAATGTGATTACTGATCTGAAGATATACATGATGTCAATTTGTCAATTGAGCTGCAACTGGGTTAAATGTTAATTTTTTGTTTTACATAACTATACATTTTATAGTAGGGAACAGTGTAACTGTTTAGATTTATCTTTGAAGTGTTCTATAGTTGAAGTGCTTTAAATGTATAATGTAATCTTGCCTCATTGTCTTTAAACATGTATCTTACTCTGTTCTGTATCGCTGTCGAGATTAAAAAGATGTTTTAACGTCCATAAATCCAAATGAATTTAAACTCTGAGCACACATTAGCATTTAACGTAATAAACAGATTTTAAAAGTAACAGTAAAATGTTTTGCCTTCATGATTCTTTTTTGTTTGAAAGTGTTTATCTTTGGATGAAGAGCTTCATACACATTTATTAAATGGTGTTGACTTCATTCTATAATTTGTATCCTAGATACCTGAGCTGAATTTGTTTGTATCCAATCAACCACAATCAAACTTTATTGTCATTATACAACACAGGATTGACCAATGAAGTGCAGTCATAGCTCTCTATGCAAAGTGAAATGTGTATTTCTGTCCTGTTTCACGGGATTACTGTCTTACAGTATTCAGACGGAGGAAAAGATCCAAACAAGAACTTCTGGACAATCTTTGGTTATCCTGAGAGTTTTTATAGCCATCAATAAGCATAAATGGTGAGACATGTTTGCAGCTAAAACTATTCAGTGCTTACAAAAAGTGTTCTCCCCCTTGGATATTTTTTTCCTTTGTTGCTTTTATAAATGGAATTATGGTCTATATACAAAATAACACTTGTGAAAGTTTTTCATAAGCCTCCAAACTACCTGTGATATAAGAAAAATAATGCTTGAAATTGTACACTTTAAACTCAGACAAAGAATAAAAAAGGGAAAACTTCCTCCAGCAGATGTAAGTGAAAGCAGCCTTCTGGAGTCAAACTCTGCACATACGTCATTCTGATCAGTGACGCTCAAACTCTCACGTTTCCCTTTTGAGATCTCACTTTTAACCATTAGGAGGCTCCAGAGTCTGGATCAGCTTGAACACTGCAGTCCTGATCCAATATTTCCTGCAACAGCAAACATTTCCTGACAAGGACTGTAAAAGTCTCCTTTATACTTATGAGACTGTGTGCTTGTAGTTTAGGATTTCTGGTTTTAAACATAGAAATGACAAAGATACGAAACAGAGGTAAATAAATCCGGGGAATGAAGTGGGTGGCTTAGGTTTCAAAGGCTTATTTTTACAAAACTAAAAGTGAGTACAATGCTGATTTTTTTTTTTTATGTCAGAGAGCTTTTAGCTGGCAGACACATTGCAAACTATAGTCACACATCATATATACAGTAAACCATCTATGACATTAAGATTAGATTGACAGCCTTTAATACGAACAGAACCAAGGCAGCCTTTACAAGAACTGACCGCTGTGTTCAGTGAAGAGATGCTGTGTTACTAGTGGAGCAGTAAATTTGCTGAAGCAGCAGGATCACTTCCTCATCTCCTCCCTTTTCAAAATGCCATTTCAAAACTAGAAAACACCAGAGAGTTTACCTCCACCGAGGCCTGACAGTCGCCTTTTTTACTCACTCATAGAGACCAGCCACCTAAATATGGTGGTGGAGGAGGGTGGGTGCAGTAGCAGATATAACAGTCCGGTCTCTAACTGGGCTGGTCTCTCTTGCTTTTCTCCCATCACCTGCACCTTTTCCTGTTGTGTTGAAACTATTGTTTTGCTCCACCTACACCACACCATCTCTCACCACATCCACATTTACACCACTGATGCCACGGACGTACACACCTTTTTTAACTGTTTGCTAAGGTTTTATCTGTCCGTGTGCTTGTAGTTTAGGAGTTCTGGTTTTAATCATAGAAATGAGAAATAAATCAAATAAACCAAATAAATCTGATGAATGAAGTGGGTGACTTAGTATTCGCCACCTTATTTTTCCAAAAATAAAACTGAGTACAATGCTGATTTCTTTCTTCATGTAAGAGAGCTTGTAGCTGGCAGAAACATTGCAAACTATAGTCACACATCATATATACAGTAAACCAACTATGACATTAAGATTAGATTGACAGCCTTTAAAACGAACAGAACCAAGGCAGCCTTTACAAGAACTGACCACTGTGTTCAGTGAAGAGTTGCTGTGTTACTGGTGTGGAGCAGTAAATTTGCTGAAGCAGCAGGATCACTTCCTCATCTCCTCCCTTTAGGAATACATTTCAAAACTAGAAAACACCAGAGAGTTTACCTCCACCGAGGCCTGACAGTCGCCTTTTTTA